>WBNO01028747.1:65000-140910 GCA_013400575.1 Peucedramus taeniatus | reverse complement strand
AGTCTTAATGTTAAAGAAACACTTAAGGTTTGTCATCCTGAAGGGACTGCTGAGAGCCTAATGCTGTAGTCAAAATTTTATATACAATTTCTATTCATTTGAGCTGTCATTATGCACAAATAAGGCTCTCAGTGAGCATAAAGTGATCACTTTCTTTGCCAACAATTTTCTGTTCATTGAAATGTGCAATTACATAATTATTGAAACCATTTCATATAACAATGTAAGTAGAATGGAAATGCAAATTATGTTTCTACAATTGTGCAATTTTGGGAAAAATTCACTGGAAATGGATGTGCTTCACAGATTATGCAAAACTCATTTCTGAAATTGCTTTGTGATTTTCAAGGTATTTGGCAGATTTCTTCTTTTTTATTTTTCCAGTTGTAATGTATGCTCTTTTCCATTTATTTTCTTCCTAAGTTTACAAGGAAATTATCCATAATATGGTGAGGTATTATTCCTGTTATTATCTATCTTGGGCATATGGGTTGGGATTTGATGTATTTAGGACAATTAAGGTAAAACTAGTCTTGCTGATCACTGACAAGGTTGTAAATATATTTATTTGACTGTTCTTAGTACTTTTGGATAGAATTGGTCATGTTCAGTTGTTATATGTAAGTTTTGGTGAAGGGTCTTGAGACTTTGAGACTCCTGAGACCTTTGAGACTTGTAGATAATTTCTTTGTATTTAATGACTATAGTAACTTCTACTTTTTAGCTGTTTTCAACTTTGAACATCAAGTTTTAGAAAAAGGTGCTTTGCAGGTGTTCTTTGCTGAATGGTTGGAACTAAATTAATTTTTAAGTAGGTCACTTTGCAGAAATCTCTCAGCTGTTATTGTGGAAGGTGATTTCAATTGTCTGGCTTCCCTGCCTACATTCTCCCCTCTATTCTTATCCAGAAAGTCAAACAACAATTTTTGAGGACTCTAAACAGTTTTTATATTTTGAAATGTTTTTGACTTTTTAAAAACCTTTTGTTTTTTTTTTAGAAAAACTAAATCAACTAAAACTCAAACTCAGTTCAGTTCATTTGGAAAGACAAACAGCAATTTGTTACCTTTTATATTCTGGCTGAATGGTTTCTTGGTCAAATAAAACCCATTTTAAACTTTTTATTTTGTGAGAAAAAATGTTTTTGCATTAGTCAGAAATTAATTTTATTGCTGTAATAATTATAAATTATTAGTATATGTTATGCTAATCTAGGACCTGCTCTAATTTATTATTTTCCTGCTGACTGCCAACTGCTTCTTCTAAACTCAAAATAATCCCATGTGCTCTGTAAACTTGCCAGAAACGCAGTCAGCATCTCAAGAGCACATTCCTGCCTCTTAAATACTTTTGTGCTGGTCTTGTAAATCATATTGAAATGTGCTAGAAGAATCTGAATCCAGGTAGTCTGAATCTGAAATGCTGCTGAAGTTCTGAGTCTTGCTAGACTTACATGAGGGAGGCAAAGAGGGGGTAGAAAAATCCCACCATATGCATTTTCCTTATTGGACAAAAAACTGTGTTCCGGCACATCAAAAATTAGAGTAATACTGTATAATTTTACTTGTAATGTCAGCCTGTTACTGAAGGGGACTCTCAAAGCTGTGTCCCTCACAGGGTAACGTGCTGATATTGCATCTCAGTTGAATGCCTTTGAAAATGCCTGCATTAGTCATGTTTCACAGCCTCATTCCCATTCTAACCTGGGTGTGCCATCTTTGAAACTAGGACAGAAATCCAGTCCCAAACTGCTGCTGCATAAATTGAAAGTATGTAGATCCTGACAGAAGGTTAGTCTGCCCTAATACAATTTAGGATACTTGAAAACACTAATGCTAATAATTACTAATTTATTTTACTTGTCCTTTTTATTACTCTGTAGTCTTCTTTTAATCTTTTATGTTCGCTATATACAATGCTTGTATTATTTTTTATACAACACCATTGTAATTAAAGAAATTCAATTACAGAAATTAAATAAATTTCTTTATTTATAATTAAAGGAATTCTGACAGCTTCTCCAATTGCAGCTATAATTTGAAATGGAATTAAAGAATTTATTTGAATGACATACATTAATGTTTAATTTGTACTAGAATTTCCTGTTGGTTTTCATCCCAGAAATGATAACAAGTTCTAGTGGAACAATCATTTGTGTCACACAAGCAGGCATGTCAGGTGAATTCTTGAGTTGCAATTCAAGATTCAGTTGGTTAAAAGTACCTTCCTACTATGCCCCACAGATGGTCATGTTTTCCATCCAAGATTTAGTAGCATGAGTAGTGTGGCTGAGATGCAGTTTCTGTATATGACAAATTACAGAAGTAATTGTAATGTCACCACTTTATTTATGTTTCTATTTATATGTTATATTTAACATTGAAATTAAGATTTTAGACATGCATACTGAAACAATAGACACGAGTCTTTGAGAAACTTGAAAAAAGTCTCATCCTCCCCCTAGGTATGAAAAAAAAATTTTTTTTTGGTAATACAATGTGGTTTTCAAGTTCTGTGAAACTTCTCAGATCTTGGAAGGAAAGATTTCTTTGTCCAAATGAAGTAAATTCATTTCCAGTGTTCAGTGCCACTATGAGAGAAAAATGGCATGCATGTAGCTGCTATAAGTCTGAATGGGCTGCTGGGTATGCTTGGTGTTGACCAGGTCCAGCAATAATTACTATGTTCTTGTGAAAAAATATTAATTTCACAAGTTTTTTATCACGTAGTGAAAATATTGTCTGTGGGACAGCAGTTTTCTTAATATTTGGTTTCTCTCTTGTAGTCACTTTCAGAAATGTGAGAAATTTTTAATGTTGAACTTCCTTATCTCATGAGAAATTCCAAGGACCCTTGAACTTAAAGGGATGGAGTCCTTTTCTCAGTTCTTTATTAGGTGATAAATGAATTTAGAAGAAAATAATGATTCCTGACTCATTAATAATTTCTGTAGAACTGTAGCTTCTCTCAAGCAGAATTCTTCAATATCCAAAGAAAAAGAAGGCTTCTGCATAAAAATTGAAAACTTCTGTAATTACTGCAATTTTACTGCTATGAACAATTTAATTTATATTTTCTAACACAATATTGTACAAGAATGGTGTTTTTTGCAGAAACTCAGTAATTTTGTTTGTGTTTGTCCTTCTGCATTAGGTGTGAGGAGGGGTCCTCTGGTCTTCAGAAATATCTTTTGGCAGCTTCATAAAAATACTGGCAGCTTGTTAAATTAACTGTGCTCCCCACTGCTGGGATTAGAGGCCATCAGTCTCAGCCTCTCCAGCAGATACTGCAGCTGGAAGTACCTGAACCTCACAATATTGCAAGTGTTCATTTCTGAGCCAGGCAAAGCTATGCTTTTCCTTAACTAGGGACACTGTTGGCTGAGTTTTTTTACATGCAGGGGGCTACTTGTGTGCAACTGCTTTTTGCAGGTGTTTTAATAGCAGGACTGGTTTTCATTGCCTTGCAAATGTTTTGTGTCTGTGACTGCATCATGTGATTTACATGAAAACATTCCATGAGATTAGGTAGAGGGCAAAGGATATTTCTTTCAGGTATAGGTAATTAACAAGCATAATGTAATATGAATGTATGTCAGAACTATGATTTTTATTTTTTTTTAATATAGGTGCTGTCTACAATAAAAACTTTAGTCATTTATTGTTTTCTGCCTGACATAAAATAGGGAAAACACTGGATAGTTTTGTAGAGTTCGGTAAAACCCAATAACTTACCTAGTTCTTTAAAAGCACCTTTTACAGAAATATCATGGAAGCATATAGAACAGGTGGGTGTTGCTATTACTGCCTTTTCATTTCCTTTTGCAAGAAATTGGTGCAGGAAAGGCCTGGCTCTACCATACACTCAGGGATTTTATCAGAACCTAAATGGAGGACTCTTGATAATGATCTGGACAGTTCTTTATGCTTAGTTCATCCATTACTCCTTTGGATATTTCCAGTTTTTGTTGGAAAACAACTTCTTTTCCAGGTGTTCTTTGTGCACTTAGACATGAGGTTTATAAAAGAATATATAAAAAATATATGTATGAACACATACATATATCTTTTGGAACCAAAACCCTACTGTTCTTCATACAAATCCTTGCATGCAGAAACCTCATTTCTGCTTTACCTATAGAAATGTTAAGTGACAAGTGAAAATCCACATGTGTAACATCAACTGTTAGACTAGTATGTTAATATCTGAATTATGTTTTCCTAAGAAAGAAGTTATTAAACAACAGTAGTCACAATTGCATGTCTTTTTTTACAGATGAATAAGGGCTCACAGAAATTTCTCTCAAGGGCTGCCTCAGTCTGGATTAGTAAAATTTCTTCTACAATGTCTAGCAAGGGTTTTAGGTGAACAGAACTTCCATGATTTGCTTTGCAATGTTGCTGCTGTTTTTAAAATGATATTTTATTCATAAATTTTGTTATAACCTACAAGAATGACTTTTGGTGTTAACCATCTACTTGCTTTCTTCTAACCAGGTATTAAAGTGAAGTTTAGAACCCAGGAGCCTGATGGTTTGATTTTTTTCTCTGCATCACCTGGCAGTCAGGAGGAGTACATTGCACTGCAGCTGAGGAGTGGGCGTCCTTACTTTCTTTTTGATCCACAGGTACAACAAAAGACAGAATCATATAAAAATAGCTTATATCATTTACCTGTGTACTTCTTGCATGCTTATCCTTCAGTTTTTGTTTTGTTTTGTTTTTGGGTTGGTTTTTGTTTGTTTGTTTGTTTTTTAAATTTAATTGATACAAGCTAACTTGCTTCTCAGAACCCTTAGGTAACTAGAGATTTTGAAGAGAGAAAAACTGAAACACTAAATATTTGCTCTTTTTTTTTTTTTTTTTTTTGTTATGTATGCCACAATATAAGAATTTCTTTTGCCTTTTTATGGGTTGGGTTTTTTGTCAGTGCCACTAAACACCACTACAGCTTAACCTACAAAGATTTCAAAAGTTGTGCAGAACTAAGTTTTGAATTAGTTAGCAAGTTTATGTAATGTTAGTCAATTATTTAAGCCTCCCATCTTGAGACTGTGTTTTCCTATAGAGATCAGCATGTCACCATTATGCAAGAACATAAATAATGAGGGAAGTATCAACAAAATAAAAATAATGCCACAATGCTTTGCATTCCTGTTTGGGTATTTTGTGTTTTCTGTGCACCCCAAAACTGGGTCTCTTTATGGAATTAAAAAACATTATGGCCTCACTTATATTTCATAAATATGCATGAAACTGTAAATAATCATCAGATTTTCTCACCCACTGTAACCTTTGCCTCCTGAGCTCTGCCACAGTCACTCTGTGACCATGTGGAGGTGTTGTGCAATACTGAGAATCCCCTTAAGCTTTGGAGCACCTATAGAAGAAGCAAAGTGGTGCACAGAGGTTGGCTTGCAGGTGGTCCCCATGCTAGAAAATATTAAATCTACTTCTAAGCCTAAGATATAAATTTCTATTAATTCAACTGCATTTACATGCAGGCTTTATCTTATCTTATTGTGTACTTCAGATTCTGGGACCAAGCTTAATGTTGTTCATCTTGTCCTTATCAACATTTTAATAGGGACTAATTCTGTTTTCTCTCTCTTACACCTATACCTTCTTTTAACTGAAAGGGAAGTTTTATTTCCTTTGCAAGATCTTCTGAAGTTTATTTGGATTTTTTTTGTTGTTGTTTGATGGTTAATTGGAGTGGATGTCTTTGAACTGACATTTTTATGCTTCAGATAGTATTCCTAGTTTTTCTTGCAGATTTGCTTCTTCTAAAGTAGCTTTATGTCAGCTTGTTTAGATCATTCCCTAGAAGATATTTTATTTTCTTGGATCCACAGTATCTGGGACACAGGAAGGGGAGGAGATGGAATAGTGGCTGCTTTGGGGCTTTAATTTTTTCCCCCCTTTTATACCTGTCCTTTAACTGTAAGAAACCCCAGCAGGTCTCATATTCAGTCCTCAGAGCTTCTCAGTTCATGTAATATTTTCAACAGTTACTGTCTTGAATTTTAACAGGTTACTTGTTTATGAATGTATCTATCTTTTTGTTTTTAAATCAGGCAACTGTTCCATGCTGATTTTTAGGATCTTCACTTCAATAGTGTTTCCTCTTATAAAACAGCCAATGGTTCTCGATTGCTGTTTAGAGAAAAAAAAAGCTGTAATTCAAGGCATCCAGGAACAGTGTACGTCTTAATAGTTCATGTACTATCTTGAAAGCTAATGCTTTCTAATTTCTCATTAATAATGTGGAAGAGATTCCTGTGCATTCTCAGATTCTCAGAAGTAGGGTACAGTGGCCTGCATCAAAGTGTTTAGTGTAGAAACCTTTTCAAAATCTTTTACCTCTGAAAATTCAGTTATCAAAAATTTTCAGTTTTCTGTATCCCTAATGTGCTGTGCTTCCTTACTGTCATTACCTTTGCTTCTTTGTTTTTGTCATAGTTTGTTTCTTTTTTCCTTTTGCCATGATTTGCTATTCTTCTCCTACAGTGTCAGATATCCTGTACTGTAGCAGCATTTCTTCATCTTTCATTTGTGCATCACGGTCTGCATTAGTGTGCAAATGCTCTAATTACTTCTTATTGACATCATGTGGTGTCTTAGCCAGGTTATAGGCATTGCTGTCTCTAATTATAGTTATGGCATATGCAGTAAACATTTATGGCCCTTTCTTTGTGCTCTTCTCTGAGAAATTGCAAATACTTTTTGATGACAATTGTGTTTCTGCAGCTTTTTATCTGTAGCAGTGTGGTGTAATATTCTGTGCTCCCTTCCAGCTGTGACCTGTTGCAGGTTAATTATTTGTACCCTCAGTCCTTTCAGGATGCTGGGCTGTATCTCTGCTCGTGATCAGCCGCGCGTTCTCTCTTTGTTGTGTCTGCTCTGGGGATGGTTCTGCCAAGTCCTCCTGGTGGGGAGCCTTCAGCAACCTTACTTCTTCCTTTGCTAAGTGTTAATTTCAAATCCTTTTCTTCGTGTCCATTCATACTTCTCTGAGCTCCATGTACACCCCCATTCATCTGGCTGTTGTCTGACCGTTCCTTTTTGTCTCCCTTTTGTGCTGTGCAACTGCTCTTTTCTCCTTCCTAGTTGTTTTGCTGCCATTCTTTGTAGGTTTCTACTCATGGTCCAGGAAGCATGAGGGTTTTTTGCAAACAGATGTCTTCCTTAGTCTTTTTGGAACAATCAAATTTTTCCATAGAGCTTCCTCCGAACTCAAAGTATCTGTAAACCTTCAGCTGTCTGTGGATTTTTTTTTTTAATTGTGATGTCTTTACATCTACATATAAATTAGACAATCAAATCCAGCTAAATTTTTGATTATCTTTCAGTGGCTACAGGTTATTTATTTTTTCCCAGGGAAGCACTGAATATTTTATACCAAGTGAAATCAGTTACAGTGGAAATATAAGCCCAGCATGGAGCACCTTTTTTCCTAAGTGATTAGGACAGTCTGAGGATAGACTGAGATTGTTCTCACAGGATGGTTAGGGAATTGTATCCAGCTCTTCCCTTTTAGAAGATGATTAATTTACTAAATTTTACAGCCAAAAGGAGGAACACCAGATACTTTCCTTGTGTGTATTGCCCTGGTTGTTCTTGTCATGAAGAGGCCAAAGTATTATGCATAGTCTGAGGGTGAGGTTGTTATTCCACAAAAAAGGAAGGAAGATGGACAATGCCTGGCAGTGTGTCCCAACTAGACCTTCCTCCTTGGCACTTGCAAAGCTTCAGTACTTGTTCACCTTCTTAGTAGTAGGAGTTTAGGCATTGAAAGAAGTTAACTGGGAAAAGTGTTGTTGCATTCAAACTTTGGCACCTGAGACAGTATCTCTTAAGATTCATATCTGTAATGTTTTTCTGTATTTTCAATGTAAACATCAGTATGATAGAATAATTTATATTTACTCAGTTATTAATAACAGCAACCAAATATTAAGACTTACTGTATGGCATAGCAAAATAATCCAGATTTCAAAATATGTGATTTCCAAAATCCATGACAAGCCATCTTGCAGCAGGCTGTTTGAATGTGATCCCAGAGTGACTCCAGTAGTTCTGGAAAAATGTAAAGAGGCCTCTCCAGTGCAGCACATGCTGAAGCATGAACCCTATTTTTTGTCTTCTGCCTTCCTTCCCCCCAGAAATTAAGCACAGGTTAGCACATATGCTTGTGTGGTCCCAGATGGAATTGGTCACAAATAAATGTGGTTTCTGATGTATAAAACTGTTAATGCTCTAGACTGTTGCCAAACATAATATGAAGAACCACTTATTCAGGCACCTGATCTTTAGAATGCAGCATCATTTGTAACAATTTTAACGCTAACTAAGTACACTTTGATGAGACAGCATTTAATAAAATGCTCATTAATTTCATCATTAGCAAGGGTATGCTAAGAAGTAAGCCAGTTTCTTATGTCACGCCCAATTAGCAACCCATGCTAGTAATCCCATTAGTATTGTTGAATTCACTAATGGAAAAACTAATGGGCATGCTACCAGGGCACATTAATTGGGCATGACACCAGTTCTGGTTTTAATTATTAAACTACGATAATGAAATGTGTGTGTTTGTAAAATATTAAAATGTTGAAATAGGAGAGAAGACAATAAAAAATAGTATATGAAAAAGTGCCATTAGTATGTAAGAATATATAGCTTTATGTTCTTATTATGGGGCAGAGGGACTGCTCTCCAAACCTCCTCAGTACCAGGATGTTGGCTGAATGGAGCTGGAAACGTGCTGTAAATATTCACAGGAAATAATTTTTTCTTTAACTGTGTAGGTATGTGCATATCGCATATACATTTTGATGCATAGGATACACAGTAACAATCCCCAATGCCAAATGTAAAATGTATTCAGGGTTCATAAGTCTGTGTGCCAAAATGCAATTTCTAATGGATGAACATCATGAAAGGCAGAATACTAAATTTTAATAAGAAGGTTTTAGTATTAATCAAAATAGGTGGTTGTTTCTATCAACAGCTTTTCTCCATGTGCATAATTCTAAGATCCTTGGGCCAAAAAAAATACTAGAATATCTGGAAAAAAAATTGTTGAACTGTCTGGCTTGCTGCTGCAAAGTTACAAGCTGGGCCCCCAAATTATAAGGAACCAATTTTTTCGTTTATGTGCTTTTTGGAAATTGTTTTTTGAAGCCATAAAGTAACTGCAGTGGTTGAGATTCTTTAATATAGTGCAGTACCTATATAAAGAAAAATTTTTCTGTCAATAGTTGCCTGCTGTACAGGACAATTCTCTTGTGTGAATTTAGCAGAGTAACATTGAGTTCCCAGGTTAAGAATGATATAAAGTCCTGAGGCAATATTATAGGAATTATTAAAATTTTAGATGATTATTTGGATATAAATATCAAGAAAATTCTTGAAATATATTAATTTTATTTTTATTACATCATAATATTAATTTATGTGATATTTTGTTTGGTTCTTTGCATTCCTGAGATTTAGTTTGGTAACTGCATCTATTGCACTCCTCTTACTCAGCAATTCAGAAAAGATTTCTCTGTATATGTAATAGATATCCTTAAATTCACCCCTTCACATCGTATTTTTATTTGTTTTATTAAAATCAGGCAAAAATTCTCATTAAATTTAAATATATTTTTGCAAGCATCCCTTGTACCATAAAAACAACCTCAATAACTACCTTTTGGGGTTTTTCTTGTTTAGTTTGGTTTGTTTATTTGGTTGTTTTTTTTGTTTGAGGTTTTGTTTTGAGGGTGTTTTTGCTTTGTTTTCTTTTCCTGAATCTCTTGGTATGACCTTTTACCCCCATAAATGTATGGTACTTTCTCATCTAGAAATTTTAGTCCTTTTGATACCAGGTTAACGTGGAGAGAACATGCATTTACCGTACTACACATGCAACCCTTTTTTGGATCCCTTCGTGTGGACAGGTGCTGCAATTAACAATCCTGATATGCAGCTGCTCTCCATGGTTGGCACATTGAACCATGGCCAGCAAACTTCACAGCCACAGCAATCCTTGAAGTAGTTAAATAGAGACATAATAAAAAAAAAGAATAAAAAATAAAAAATCTGATTGACATGACCCTCAATAATTTGTACCTCATCCTTGTCTTTATCAGGGGAACTACCCAGGATTTTCTATTTTTAGTAGACACACAACTGGAGGCTTGATCCTTCATTTATTATTTGAAAAGGTTAAATTTAGTAGTTAAATTTAGAAGCTTAAATAAGTCCTAAACATCATTTAGCAGTCCAAAGGAAGTTAAACATAGGACTGCTGTCTTTATTTTTAGATGTAATATGCTATAAATAGTCATAAAAGAGTAAGATGTTATTCTAAATGTTACTTTCAAAATATTCTAAATCAGATTCTTCTGTTAATAAAAAGGGATCTGCAGTAGCAGTCACTCCAGCTAATGATGGTGGAAAAGTGTATAATGATAACAGTTGGCACCAAATAATTGCTACAAGAATTCAAGCTCTGGGAAACATCACAGTGGATGGGCAGTACACAGGTAATCAATTCATTTAAATAACTTTGGTATTGCTAATACTTTTGCTATTGCTCACTTGCTTTTTCATTACCTGTGTTCACCCATACAGAAAAAAAATCACTCAATTTTTTTAATGTTTTGTCATTCCTGGTTTGTCTGTTCATCTGAGGGATGTCTCCAAACACTAGGTCTATTTTATGCTTGTGAATCTGTAATTGTGTTAATCTCCTGTTGTAAAGCAGCTGTAAATATTTCCTGAATATGTATTAGGAGAGTCTTAGACTATTGTGTCACATTAGCCTCTTTATAAAATAACAGTACTTTGTTATTGAGTTCAAAATCTGTTGAAAGCATTGAATATGTCAATAATAAATGATTTTGTTCAGGTTCTTCCTCAGCAACTAGTGGCAGTACCATTATTGGAGAAAACACGGGAGTTTTTGTTGGAGGACTTCCACGGGGTTATACTATTGTAAGAAAGGATGAAGGTAATTATGATAAATAAGTCTGTACAGTTTCTAAAATTTTACCTTTTGGGATAGACTGAAGTGTCTATATAGCTGATTTCATCAGCATTAAAACAGCTTATGAGGTCTGTGTTTTAATGGATTTTGTACACAGAACTGGTATGAATGTGAAACTTATGAGTATTTTTTACATACATTTTCAGAAATTAATTCCAAAATACCAATGTAAATTATTTTTATTAGCTTAAACACATGGTTATGCATCCCAGTTTGATGCAGAGATACAATATGCTGGCCTTTTTTGGTGTGAGTTTGTATCCTTCAGATGTGTTGCATTGAGCTCAGAGGTGTATGAATATACCTGTATTTTACAGATAGAGAATTTATGAGGAGCTGGATCATATCTGGCTTCTCGAAGAATCAATAAGCATAAGTTTTCATACATAAACTTAGTATAAGTGCCAAATGTGTAAACTGCCATCAGATGACAGAGGTGACTGTCTATGTAAGTAAACAATCAGCTGTTCTCAGTGAATTCATATCCTGAATTTTGTTTTTTTCATATTAGTCTGAAAGCCAAATTGTTTATTAAGTTTGTGTTTCCACCTCTGACATGAAGTCTAGTTGACTTGATGTGGGGTACACTAGGATTCAGCTCCCTCTGTCCTTCTTTATTTCACTGCCTTAAAGCCAGAAATACATGCATCTGTTTTTCTAAAGCATTGGTTCACAAAGTAAGCCAGGATGCCTCTCTTAAAAACCCCAGCTGTATATTCAAAGTGAGACTGACTATAAATACCATTTATGAGAATGCACCTATAAAAACGGATTTGAATTTTTGCCCCCAGTAATAAAGAAGGGATAGCAGATATGTGCCATCGATTTTGGGTTTTTTGTTTTATACAAAAAAGGAAAGAAGAACTTCCCAGTGAAGCTTCTAAACATGTATTTCTCTGCCTCAGCTTTTGCAACACTATTGCTTCCTACTCAGCATGTGTGCCTTTCTTCAGAATTATTGTTTTGTTTAAAAAAAACTTTTTTTGGATCATCATAGAGTAGATTTATACTGTTGATTTGGAAGCACCTGTATGCAAAAATCTCGAAAAGTTTACTATTTTTCAGCTACAAAGCAGCAGGTGCTGTCTTTAGTGATTAGATCCATTCAGAAATCTGGATTTAGCTTGGACGCCAGCTTTATGGACTGATTGGTGGCTGGTTTTCTGTGCACTCATGGACATATATGATAGGGACAGAATGTAGAAAACATATAAATGAATTCCTATGTTTATTTGCGGTGATTGACTTAAAAATAAATTTTCCTTTTTGCAGGGGTGGAGAAGATAGTCCAGAAAGGATTTGTGGGCTGTCTCAGTGACATATTTTTGAAAAAAGTGCATACTCCCTATGAAAACTGGGAATCTTTGAACTGGCAGAATGCTGAAGAACAAAACAATGTCTACCATGCTTGGGAAGGATGCCCCATTAGACTCTCAAAAGGAGCACATTTTCTTGGCAGAGGTAGCTTGCTGTGCTATTGCTCTATCCAAATATGTTCTTGAGATAGAGAAGGGGGTCGTGTCAAAAGTGTTGCCGTGATCTGCTTTTCAAGGCAGCTTTAGCTATATGTGATTATTTCTGTTGGTTTGAAATTGTGTCTCTTGGTTGACAGAAGGTTGCTGCGTGGAAGAGGAATTGCAGATAGTGCTGTTTTAACTAAATGCAGATTGGATGTGTGTCTGAAAGGTGAATTTTCACTTTTGTAGGGACATAAAAATGCCTATAAGGTATCAACAACAAAAAAAAAGCAGCTAGGTAAAAACTTTAGGATATTTGACTGGTTTGGTTTCATGTACTACATTATTGATAACTGTCCTCAAAGCTGAGTGATAAAGTTGTGAACTATAATTTTGAAGCCTGAGTTCTTCATGTTAGAGATTAAATTAGCACCTAGATTTTTACTTTTGGTTTCTTGAACTTTTGATTTCTCTTTAGTTACTTGATTAACTTATGTATGCATTCACCTTCTTTCAAGGGTTTCTGGAGCTGCACTCAGGTGTTTTCAGTGGTGGACTGGAATTTGAGATCTCATTCAAATTCAGAACAGATCAACTGAATGGGTTGCTTTTGTTTGTTTACAATAAAGATGACCCAGATTATCTTGCAGTAAGTTCAAAAATATTATTAGCTCTATTCAGACATGACCTGTAAGGTTTCTCCACAAAAGCAAAACTAGCACTGAAAGAAAGAAATTTCAAATCGTAAGTTATTTTCATGTCTTACTAGTTTTGAAATGCTTTGCACAGCACAGTATAATGGAGCAAAAATTCTTGAACAGATGCTAAGTGCTAAGTTACTGTTGTTATTTATGTCATAAATAAGAAAGATATCAGTGTATGAAAAGCAGAATTATTGTCTTAAATGGAAGTGATCAGAAAAGAGAATAAAATTAATGTGTTAAAAGCTTTCACTTCATTTCTAGGAAAGCATAGAGTTTACCTATTTTCCCAGTTCTCATACTAAAATAAAATCAATTAAATTATAAATCAAAAAGGTCATGATGGAAATTGTCTGGTCTCCTAATAAAACTTTCTCTTTAAGATATATTTATTTTTTTAATCCATATTTTTTTTCCTTTTGAATTGAAACAGATAGACAGAAAATAATTAGTTCCAGCTTAATTCCATCTCATCTCTGTCACCATTTTCCCAACACTGTAGAGGAAGTTTCACAAATCCTGTGTTGGGCAAATTTGTGAGGTAGTGCCTATGAATTTTCCTTTTGATGTCTGTTAAATAAGACTTTATATTCAGAATTATTTGTGCTTCTGTCATTTCCAATATGTTGTTTAAGTTTTAATGTGTTTGGTTTAGTTTTTCAAGTTTTTTTATTAGCTACGTGACTCTGGATTTTCATAATTTTCTTTCTCAAGGGTTTTGAGTGTAATTAGACTGTGGTCACCACTGCTTAGTGGATCAAATATACTTGCACCAACTAGTAGGTATTACGGAGGATTACATGGAAAAAATACATTTTTTTAGTTGTTCCAGGAAGCAGTAATTTATTTTTAGAGGTTTTTGAGAGCATTGTTATTCTTTATGACCCAATCTGCTCTTTCTGCACTTTTATTGAATTTTATTTATTTATTTATTTATTACTATGCAGCTGTTTTGCTAATGGCTGTCATGTCACAACCTGTTTTATTGTGTGGCATTATGTCTAATGGGCCTTTTCTTTTAAACTTCTGACCTAAACCATATAAATATATTTTCCTCCTTTTCAGGTCAATTATAACGTACTCCATATTTACTTTTTATACTACAGGCTTTTCCAGCAGATAATTTTTTCCTGGGTTTTGAGTTCTGCTAGACCTGATTGCTTCTTCTTTTTAAAGCACCCTTAGTTAAAAAGTTATCATGACTTCCTAGAGCAAGTCTTGCTAATTACAGTTATTACTTTAATTTTGCCCTCAAGTAATGACCAAGATCATGAGCTAATAGCATGAGATGTTACATGTATGCTACTGTCCCACCCTAAAAAAGGGTTGTATGTGTGTATTCACAGCACAGGGGCACTGTTTATGTGAAGAGTATTCACAGGGTTCTCTGGAGGTTCTGGTAGTGGGTGAGTCTTGTTCCCTCTCTCTTGCTCTGTGTAAGACTACAAGAAATATGAGAAAATAGATTCTGACTATAAAGGAAAAAGAGGACTTATTAAATTGAAAGTGGAATCAAAAGCACGAAGTAGTTAGATAAAATAATTTCCTTTTCTCTTCAAACTTCCAGATTTTTGGCAGTTTTATATTTATAGTATTTTTAGCTCTGAAAATTGGATAATTTTCTTATCATTTGTCCCAAGTCAGGTAAATTTCTTTTATCTCACTTTAATCATGACCTCAACATCTCCATAGCCTTAAGATGAGGAATTTTAGAGAGATTGAGTATGTGCACGCTTTTCCAAGTCTTCCTGCTTTGTGTTTTGCACACAGATAATGATGACAGAAGGCTTTTCTGTACACTTGATCTCACAAGAAGAGGTTAATAGAAAGTGAAAATGAGGGGTGTAGCTTGTTGCGCATGAGCTACGATGTCTTTGTTAGGAGCTTTGGTCAGGAGACACTTGCACAGCAAAACAGATTATGAGCTATACCACTTAGCCTGAGTGCCAGGTATTCCCTGACCCTTCCCTTTGCATAGGTCACAGCTCTCTTATTAGCTTTATAGTTTGGGAATGACTGCAGCTACACGCACAGCTGGACTGCTACCAAACAGCCAAAGACTCTTTCTCCTCTTCTGCCCAAGAACAAAATGATGTCTTGGAAAGGTGCTGTGCATAAAGGTCACTTCTTCCATGACTTCCATGCCCTGAGAATTAACTCAAGCCAGCGAGGTCAATCTGATTATCTTTGGATCCAGGCATAATAATTACAAGCAAACTGTGACGAGCTATACTAGTATGAATCACTAGCTTTCACTCTGGCATGTGATTCCTCATGAGTTTATGTGATGAAAAGATTTTGTGACTGCTGATAATGTTTGCAGGACTGATTTTTGATGCCAACAACTTCACCAGCAGCGAAAGCACTATTTGATTTCTATGCAATACCAGTAACTGGCTCCTGAGACATTGTAGCTGATGATTTGGTTCCGCAAAGCTGCAACTAAGAAAAAAAGTACTGCAAGAACTTTTTCCGAAGAGTTGTACTTTTCAAAAGCTGCATGAAGTAAAATAACAAGTATGCAAGATGAATGTGTTACCTGTGATGGAGCTAAGGAGGGATTTGAAAATTTGAGAACTCAAATTGGAAAATCTAACGAAGAAGCGACTGGTACTCACATGAGACATGTGAGGGTGCTATTCCTCACAAGTTTGTTACCAGTAATTTCTGTCTGTTAGGTGTCAGGAAGACATTCTCATTTCCTTTCCATTAGAGTGGCTGACTGTAAGGAGGCTATTGAGAGGTCTGTGTTTGGGCCTCTGCTCTCTGGCTGGCAGGTCTGAACTTGGCTAGATTTTGAACTGGAATAATTGGCTGCATATCAGCAGAAGTGCCATGTACTTTTTCTTTCAAAGGGCTCAAAGACTGCCTGTCCTTCACAAGTTTTTTGAAGCCCATTGCTTGTCTGTGCTGGTATTTCTGAATCTCAGGAAGACTTTGCAATTCAAAGGAGCTAAAGCCATGATGACTCTCCTAGTTCTACATTGGTTGAGACTGTTTTGTATAGCAGGTTTAGCAAAGTGTCATTCAGCCTCTGATGCAGCCCCCTATCATACCTGTTTTGTTTCTCAGAACTATGTGTAGATATTCCTTTCATCTTCAAAATCATGTTTATAAGCAGATTGAGTGAGGCAGAGACTGGCTCCTGCAGAGAAGTGCAATACAGAACCACAAAATCATTTAAGTTGAAAGGCCCTTTTGGAGTTATTTATTCCAAATCTCTGCTAAAAGCAGGACCAACTTAATGTTTGATAAGGTTGCTCCAGGCATTTTCTGTTTGAGCGGTGTGCATCTCTCTACAGGTGGACAGTCCACAGCTTTCCAAATTCTACAGCCTGTTCCAATCTTTGACCATCCTCATTATAGGAAAAAAATTAAAAACGCCCAAAGAAACCTGCCCATATCTCTTACTGTTTCGTGTTACAACTTGTCTTTTGCCTCTCATCCTTTCACAATGAGCCTCTGAGGAAAGTCTTGGGCTTGTCTTCTCCTGCATAAGGCAGAGGAACAGCTGAGTTCTCTTCCCACTTGCTCTTAGACTGGAAAAACCCTGTTCTTTCAGCTTCAGCTCGTATGCAAGGTACTCCAACCACTGACTGACCAGCTTGGTGTCCCTCCACTGGATTCACTCTGCTGTGCTGCAATGTCTTTCATTTACCAAAGTGTCCACAACTGGATACAGTAGTCCAGATGTGCTCTTACACATGATCATTGGAGGGGAAGAATCATGTCCTTGGAACCCCTGCTCACCTTTTTCTAACCTAGCCCAGTGCTAGTTCACCCTTTATTATTTTGAGGCTGCATTGGTGGCCAGTGTTCAGTTGTGATCCATCTCACTCAGTACTGTTCTTCAAAGCTGATTTATATGTCTAGGATACCAGTGGCAGCTCCCTTTGCTACCAACTGCAGACTCGCTGGGAGTATATCCCATCCCACTGCCCAGGTCATTAATAACATTTTTAATCAGAGTTGGTCCCTGTACCAGTCTCAGAGAGATACCACAACCTGCTAGTGGGACTGTGGAATAATCTTCCTTGCTGCTCTTATCTTCCAGATTCAGCTTAAACTTTGGCTTTCCTAGTTCCAACCTTACATGCTTAGGTAGATGAAAATGAGAATTGTATGCGTAGAGAAAAGCATTAATGAAGTTCTGTAACCCAAATTCTGAAAAGCAAGCATTTTTAATTATTAAACTTAAACCTGCTTAGGTTTAGGGCTGTGATACAAAGATCTGGTTCTGTTGAGAGGTGACTACTGAGATACCTGGCAGAATAATATGATCTTCATGCATTTTTGATTTCAAGTAATAATATATTTTCCAAGGACAGATTAGAAATCATAATGATTTAAAATATATGTTTTTAAAAGTGGTCCCAGAATTCTGTGTAAAGCAAACTATCTGTTGATTTTATAAACCTGTGCTCAGTACCTGTGCTCAGATATATGCAGGACTTAGCTTTTTTTTTCTATTTTCACCACACAGAAGAGTTGAAACTGCGCAGTGGTCCCCTTTCTTTAGCTGCACTCAGGCATTCAAAATGTCAGTCCAGGTCAACACAAAAAGCACAAGCATCATTCACTGCCTGCTTTAAAAATATGCCAAGATGAGTAAATTGGAGGAGGGTTGTGCTGAGTAGTGACCCTGGGTCAAGCACCATGCCCTCTCTGGCTCCCAGGTCTGGCAGGTTTGCTGGCATGTTGCTGTGCTAATGCTTCTTGAATGCTTTCTTCACACCAGCACAGTGTGGTCCATATTAATTCTCACCAGTGAAGAGAAGCAGAGACTTGTCCAATGGGCTGCCTTTTCCAGCTGTTCTCATCAGCGTTGGTGCCATGATCAGTCCTTCACCTGTATTGTGGAGTCTTTAGCTGTAAATAAGTCTGAACTTCTGGAAATAGGAAAAGTTGTGGTCCCAAAGAAACAAATAAAGAAAATCCCTCTGTCTCAGGAGCAAGAAGTCAGTGTGTGCCACATTCGCCATGGCACTACAAGCACAGAGTTCTTTCATCATTTGGGGTGTTTCCTGCATTTCCTGTTAAGGAAATGTGATCCAATTACAAACACTGTAATATTAATATTATCAGTAAACTAAGTATGTCAGTTTGTCAATAATAGTGATAAGAATTTATTTTAAATCTGCAGTTTTTATTTCACTTGATAAGGTTTTGGCATAGAAGCAGAAATGTCTTTTTGTGAAATACTCATATTTTTCAACCTCCAGTTCATCCCCAAAGTGTTTAGTGTTCTATACATGCCAATTTACAGTCTCAGCCTACTAGTGTTTGACTCAGTTAGGATAAAGAGTCTTGCAGTAAAGCATTTGAAAACTTCTGCAGTGAAAAATTTAAGTAAAATGTATTTCTATTAGAAAACTGGCACATTAATCTCAAAACGCACATACAAAACCAATTATTTTCTTACAAGATTTAGAAGAACAAGGATGAAATGTTTGAATGTAAGAATCAATGTATGCTGGAAAAATTTGAAATTGAGTTCACCAGCCAATTAAAAAGACCTTAATCAAGTCTGACATTTCATTTCCTTATTATCTTGTTACATTCCTCTGAAAAATGAATCGATAGATAAAGTACTGTTTTCTTATTCTCAAAAAAAGCAAAACAGACTTGTTCATTGTCTTTTTTTTTAGATACATTAGTGCCAAAGTCAGTTGTAAAAAAAACCAAAATATATTTTCCGACTTTCTGAATTAACTGATACACTGTATTTAGCATGTTGCATGTAAACAGTATTAACCTGAAGATAAAAAATTCCTTTTTATTGATCTTATTCACAGCTCCCTTAATTATGTTTTTTAAAATACCTTTCTGTCATTGTTGTGTATTTGATGTCTCCTTGAAATTTTTTTTTTCTGTTTTAAAATGTATAGATTGAGCTGAAAAATGGAATATTAAACATATTCTTAAGAACTGGCATTGTCTTTACCCAAGTGGACCTCTGGTTGGGACTGTCTTATTGTGATGGAAAGTGGAATGAAGTCACCGTGAGCAAGGAGGGCTCTGTGATTTCCGCCACTATGAATGAACTGAGAGAGCAGGTGCTTGAACCCCGTGTTCAGCAGCTGAAAGTAAACTCACCTGTCTACATAGGAGGAATCCCACCTGAGGTTCAGAGGTTTTATAGAGAACTGGGGTTAGAACAAGGTAAGATGACACCAAGAACATATGTTTTCAAAAACTGGTGTCATGCACCAGGTGGACATTCTACTGCTCATAGTCCAAATTCATGGATCTGTAACATGGATTTTTCCTCCCACCCATTGTGACTCTACCAGTTATCCCTACCCATCTAGCTTTACTTAGACCTGCTTCTTTTGTAATGCTGTAAAAATTCTTCCAGTGATTCTTGAGGCAGTCTGACTGATAAGAGAGGACCTGAAGTGTAGGAAATGGTAAAGTGAGATGCCCAGCCAGATGCTCTCAGGTCTTCATCAGAGAATGGCAGTTCACAGAAACCTGTTTTACTTGATCAACTTGTGTCACTCGCAGACCTGGAATACAAAAGCAGTGGGAGACAGTAAACATAGCTTAAATCACTGTAATAAATCTGGATGCAGCCCCATGGAAAAGCAGCTGAGAGTTTATTAGTCTTTCTTGGGCAATACTGATTCTTATCCAATAAACTGAGTATAAATGCCTGAACAAAACTGGATTTTGGCTACAATTGCCATGATGTTTTCCTCATTATCAGAATGAAGGAAGATGATCATATATTTAGGCATCACTGTGACCCTTCTATTCTGGAACATATCAAATTTGTAGGGAAAAGAGAGAAGCATAAATTGCATCCTGATACTAATGGCCTCCACAAAAGGATCTACTGTAGGAAGCCTGGTCAAAAAATGTCTACTAAACTGGCTCTGTTTGGGTGTGTTTTTTCATTACTTGTGAAATTGTTCATCAGTCATGGGGTATTTTTCAGCTACTGTGGACAAATGTGTATCAGTCAGTAAGTGATTAGTGGGGAATCCAGAAAGTGGCTACAAATGCATGAACTCACATTGAATGTGCACATTCAAGTGAGCTGTATTGGAGCCTTTTGATTTCACAGCTACGGAATAGTTAAAGAATATTTTTTTAAGTACTCTTCCAGCTCTAGGTATCACATATATTCTTCCTTCAGGTTCTGTGTGCATAATATTTATGGCCCAAAAGAGCTGGCCAGTCATACTCTGTCAGTGTTGCCTCGTAGCAGATGGTGTAGCCTCGTGAGTGGATGCATTTGCAACTCCTGCAGCAAAGAGATCTGTGAACAAAGAATCTAGGGCAAAATTACATATAAAGTGAATGTCTGAAGTGCATAATCAAGGCACATGAATAAATATTTCTTTCCCAGCAAACCTCCTCAGCATGCCACAAAATAAGATGGTGGCCATGAATTTTTATTTAGAGTGTCTGAAGAGAAATATTATCTTATGTGCTCCTAAATGTAGGTTCAGGTGAGCAAGATTAGGTATCATAGCTTAAAACATACTTTTGTTTAGGACTACAATGATGTAGTGGTAAGATAACTGAATATAGATATCTTCCCATTTAATGAATATTTAGAAAAAGTTTTCTCAATCTATGGCTGCTTGGTAGTTAATTTTTCAATGAAGGAATGTTGTTTTGCCCGCAGCAAATAAGTAATAAATATTATTCTCCTCTTGCCTCACCTCTATGCGAGTTAAAACTTTAAGAAATTTTAGCTGAAGTCTGTGAGCCTTTGCATGACCCATCACATGCTCTCATGGGAGATTCAAAAAGAAACTACCTGGCAGGAATATTGGTGAAATTTTGTGCTATCTTTACTTATTCTGCAGCTACTTGAGAACAGTATTGCTTGGCTGATGTCAGTGAGAAATCTTCAAATAGTGATAAATGTAGCTAAAAAGATACTAAAAAGGATGTATTAAAATAGATTGTAGAGAATGCATCTCACTGTAAATCAAACAACTTCGTTTTGTCTTATTATTAGGATGCCTGGGCAGACTGGGTCAAATTATTTCCTCTGTCACAGACTAAGAAACTGAGCTGGTCACTGTGGAGTGGGTGTTGAACTTAAATTAGGATGTATTCATTTTAATGAGCAGTTTGGCCGAATTCCCTGTCTTGTGGACAGAGAAGGTGTTTTAGAGGATGATTCAAAATGGATGTCCATTTTCAGTACTCCCTTTTGCACGAACTGTGTATGGACATTAGATTCTCAGTTCAGGTGGCTAAGGACAAATACTACTCTGATCTGTCATCTTGTGGTAATAAAAGCAATCAAACTACATAAGATATAAATAAGATATAAATACTTTAGCTTTCACAAAGGTAAAGAGAAGCCCTGATCTGTGAGAGGCAGATTTTTAATTCACAAAGTTAATTCTTAAAAGAATTGAGTCTTTCGTTTGGTTACTGTTTACTCTGGTTTTGTGTTAAGCACCAACCACTACTCAGATTTGTGGCACATTTTATATCAATTTATTAATTTTTAGTAAATATGGAAGTTTTAGCAACTGCATCCTGAATTTTGTAGTTAAAAGTGCAAGTAACTGATTCAACATATTTGAAATTTTGATAGGAATGTCACACATGCAGAGAAATATATGGATATATAGAAATAAATATTAAATGAAGCTTCTTAAATTTCTTATCATAAACAAGTAGTTTGGGGTTATGTTTCTGGAGTATGTTTATAAACAGCACATAAGTTAAGTCCCTGTTAGACAAAACTGATATCTCTCCATCTGATCTCCTGAAGTTAATTGTAATTTTAATCTAGATACTCTTTTCAGTTTGAGGGAGTATGTGTATTTAACAAAATAGTAGCAAGCAGCAGAAAGCTGATTTTAAAAGTCAGGGAATCACTTTTATGGTAATAATTTCAAATTGAGAAGTGATGAAAGAGAAAATGAAAAGGTATTTCCTTGTGGGATGGAATTGCTAACAGTGAAAGTGTAGATCAGTAAGGCAGGAATTTACCAGCTTAGTGTCTTGAAAGTGGAGACAGAATGTCATGTTGGAAGTCGACATATTCACATTACAGTCTTTAGTATTGAAAATACAGAATTGAAAGGAACAGAAGTGTTTCTTAATGACTGAAGCTCTTTATGTGGTACTAATCCCTTACTGTTTGCTAGGTTTCGGTGGTTGCATGAAGGATGTTAAATTTACACGAGGTGCTGTCGTTAACTTGGCATCTGTGTCCAGCAGTGCTGTCAGAGTCAATCTGGACGGATGCCTATCAACTGACAGTGCTGTTAACTGCAGGGGAAATGACTCCATCCTTGTGTACCGAGGAAAAGAGCAGAGTGTTTATGAGAGTGCTCTACAGCCATTTACAGGTAGCACATTGGTTCCTTAAACAAAATGCATAATTTTCATTTCATTCTTTACTAATAACACATGTATTACTGTGTTCAGTATTTTTTTTAATCTTTTACCTCCTCTGTCCTTCTCAATGTCCTTTGAAGAATACCTCTATAGGGTGGTTGCCTTAAATGAAGGAGGATCAGTATCTAGTGCGTGGACCCACGCTCGAACAAGAGAATCAGGTAAATAAAATTTTAAGGTTTACTCATTCTTACTTTTGATAAGCTATTTAATGTCAGGTTGAAGGTGTTCAAGAACTGTCTGGACACAATCCCATGCCCTGTGCTCTAGGATGACCCTGCTTGAGTGGGGACGTTGGATCAGATGACCCACTGTGGTCCCTTCCAACCTGACTCATTCTGTGATTCTGTGGAGATAATCCAACCAAAACAGTTTTGATTAGTGAACCTTACATAGTGTTTCTGAGAGGGTGAAACTCCTTAATGCTTTGAACAGGTACCAGATTACAGTCATCAGCTGTAAAGTGTTCAGGCAAATATTTTCTTCTCATAACTCAAGGTATTTTCCAAATATTTATTAAATTATGTAAATAAGGACAATAAAGGATTGAACTGCATTAACTGAGTAAGAGCAACCATCTATTTGTGTTCATATGTGCACGTCTAATGTCACATGAGTGACATGAATTACATGACTAGGCTGGAGTAAATAAATATATATTTTCCTACATATAACTCAGTGCTACAAAATCAGGTGTAGAGAAGGGTGATACTGGGAGAGCAGGTACAAGCTGTGGAAAATAAGAGGCCGTGTATTTGCTAGGGACAAGGTGGTCTTGTGAAAAATGCTTTTTTTAATGACCCGCACATGGGTATGCTAATCAGGGCTGCTGAATGAGGATTCTTTTAACAAGTAGTCCATAGATTGTGTGTGAAAATGTGGCAATATTTACTAGAACAGAAGCACATGGCTTGTGGAGGTTTCAGGGTAGGAAGATGATACTATAGAGATCAAATTTTTCACATCTTATGAAGAAAATTGAAAAAACTTCTCTGGCCAGTGCTTTTGCAAACTTTATCAAGCCAGTAAGATTTTGAAGATTTACAGTTCTTTGTATTTTAATTAACTAACTTTCCCTCTTCTTGAAATTAAAGCCCAGTTGCATTCCATCAGTGCAGAGCATTCTTCTGATGTAAGTTATCCAATGTATCACCTTAAAAATTTACGTGATACGTGCATAAATGTTGGACTTGCTGATACATTCTTATACAACCTATACTTTATGTGCCACCCAGAAGGGACAAAATATGTGCATATTTTCATGTCAACCATCTGACAACTATAAGGTTTGCTGCAAATTTATGTTTGCAAGCTGACCACAGCACTGAGCAGTCTGTGTTCCCTGGAGTTGGACAATAATTGCACTATTTAATTATTTTTGAGTTGGTTTTGTTATATCTCTTATGAGAAGACCATCTGCTGTACAGTACCTTACCTCACCTTCTGATATACTTCATAACTAATGAAATCAATGTATTGCTGTAGTAATAGGAGCTTTCTCAGAGTATCACATTCTCTACAGAAGAATCACAACTTCCATGTATTTTTGTACTTTCCATGCTATTAGCCTTCTTGTAAAAAACAAGACTGCATTCATATTTAATGGAACTAAACAGTAAAATTACCAAAAAAAAAGGCTGTTTGATGGTGAGAAAAGCGAGTGATCATCAGCAGGGCGAGGGAGTCCACATGCATCTACAGCAAACTCATCATCCATCATCCTGCCATAGTGTTCCTTGGGTCTTTCCTCTGCATCCCTTGTGCAGTCATCTGTGATGAAGCTGTTACTGACCAGACCTTTACTTGGCATAGTAATATCCAAGAAATAGTTAAAGGTTATAGGAAATGAAATGATTTCTTTTTATTAGGAACTCTATGCATTTATGATCTTGGTTTTCCAGTTCTTTAAAACATTTAAATTTTCCTTTTTTTTTTTTTGTTTTTTTTCTTTTTGTAATATGGAATGATCAGAAGTAAAGGGTTTTGCAGAAAGGCCTTAAAATTCTCTGCTTTGCCCCAAGAAAGGTCCATGGCGTTGTGAAAATAATATATGCATGTGGAAAATAAAGGGAAGAGCTTTAATTTTTTGAAGGACTTCTGTAAAAGAGAATGGAGATTTTTGGAAACATTTCATTGTTGGGGCATAGATACCCAACTGGCTTACATACCCAAGTGATAAATATCAAACTCTTCTTTGTTGCAGTACTGCCTTGTTTCATTCAGTTGTATTATTATAATGCCTGTGCTTGTTAGCTACATACAATCCACCTCCTCTCTTTGTGAGTGATGCTTAAATATGTTTGATACATGAAATGTTTTTGGAAAATTGCAACAAGACAAGAAGGAATGTTAAGTAGATGGAGTTTTGATGGTTTTGAAATATAGCTTAAACTGAATAGCTCAAGATGTGCAGTCATATTAAATCAATGCTGAGAAGTTACAACTCTAATAAATTGTATTTATGCTAATGGTTGAGTCTGATTTACTGCAGCCATTAAAAGTGAAGAATAGGGGCAATAGTCTCCTTAGAACTGCCATTTTCTCTATTTTGTATTTTATCTTTCTACAGTTCCACAAAATGTGCCAACTCCCTCAAGAGCTCTGAGTATAAATGGTTACAGCATTGAGGTCACCTGGGACAAACCAGCTGGGGTCATAGGTGTAATTGAGAAGTACATTTTGAAAGCATATGAAGCGGATGGTCCCACTGTACCCATCACCAGTGCTGAGCTTGCTGACGCTGGTATGCTCACAGGTAAATGTTGTTAAGTACCATTTTTTAGGCATATCTAATAACAAAGGATGCTTATCCTTCCTTTTGATCTATAAAATACTGCTTGTCTGGTTTTGTGTATACACAACATAGATAACGTTTGGAAAGGTAATTATTTGTGTCAGCATCCCTGTAGTGATGTACTGATTTCAAAGAACAATAGAAATTAAGATACAGCACAAATACTAAAAAGCAGTTCCCAAACTATTTATAATCTGGGGGAGAAATGCTTTTTTGTTTGCTTGTATTTACTTAATATATGTGATTTTTTTTAACCCCGTTCCTTTTGTTCCATCCAGTTCACCTAAATTATTCTGTGGGTCCCATATGATATTGGTTGACCTGATGTATGAAAGCGCTTGATGTAGCTGCCTAATTTTGATCATATAAACCTAACTGATTTCAGTGGGAACTAGCATATATTTGTGTTAATCAGATGCTGTGGTTGATGCTTCTGGGATGTGGAGGAAGGTTATTATGGAATTAAGAAATTCATGGCTTTGGGTTTATGGGGTGAGAATGTTATAGAGAAAATTTTGGGACATTTCCTCCTGCCAGGATGCCATGGATCTGGCTTTCTGCTCTCTGTGAACAAACTGCCTTTTCTGGCTGCTACAAAGTTCCCTGAGAAGGAAGCATGTAACAGACAAGAATCTGGATTATGTTATGTGATGACTAAATGGGGAAATAGTGCAGACCATTAGATTCATTTTTATGATCTCTAACATCAATTCTGTAATTCATAACAATTCAAAAAGTGGTAGTGACGCAATGCTCTAAGCTGGTGCTTTGGTTTGGCTCAGGTTTGGGCAGTACAACAGTCTTGGAAAGTGTGTTAACCCTCAGGCAGTGTGCTGTTTCCTGAAGCCCAGGTAATAGTTTTTACATAAGTATATATGGCTTGTGTTGTTTCTCTGCCATAACCTATGTATACATTTTCAAGGGAAGAATTACACATATTTTATTTTCTTTGGTTTGAAATATCTTAACTATTTGTGAGTAGTGAACTTAACAGAACTGCATGGGCTTTCTATCCTTACTGTGATTTCTTTAATGACGTTGATTTCAACATTCTTTATCTATGCTTCAAGGCAATACAGATTATACTATATTAGACCAAGACACATGGATTAGGTATTTTACTCACAGCTGATGGTCAGAACCAAAATGTTGTTTAACTTGTTTGGCATTGTGCCATCACTGTCTGTCAGGGTTATGAAAATGTCTGCACCAGGCTGGACAAGTAGGAGGTTATCTGCCTGCAGCTTACAGGAAGTAGAAGCAGCAACATACCTTGACATAAAATGAAGAGAGTAAATGGATCCTAATCTTGGTTCTTTAGCCTATTACAGCAGATAGAATTATAGAATCATCAAGGTTGAAAGAGACCTGTAATATCATCAAGGCCCATCATCAACCCAACACCACCACTGTAACCCCATAACCACTAAACCACATCACGTATTACCAGATCCAGACATCTCTTGAACACTTCTAGGGATGGTGATTCCACCACCACCCTGGGCAGCCCATTCCAATGCCTGTCCACCCAAACAGTGAAACTTGTTTCTAATATCTAATCTGAATCTCCCTTCTCTCAGTTTGAGGCTATTTCCTTTTTTCCTCTCACTGTAGGCACAGAAGAAGAGACCATCTCTGTCCTCACAACAACCTCCCATCAGGGTGTTTTAGAGAGCTGTCAAGTAATGCAAAATAAAATTAGGGAATTGTAGATACCATGTTGGAAGGAAACTCAAGGATCATCTGATCCAATCTTTCTTGGCAAAAGCACAGTCTAGACAAGATGGCCCAGCACTCTTTCCAGCTGAATCTTAAAGTATCCAGAGCTGGGGAATCCACCGCTTCTTGGGAATATTATTCCAGTGGCTGATTGTGCTCATTGTGAAATTTTTTGTGTCCAGTTGGATTCTCCCCAGAAGTAACTTGTGGCCATTACCCCATGTCTTTTCCATGTGGCTCCTTGTAAAAAGAGAGACTCCATCTTCCTTGTAGCCACCCTTTAAATACTGGAACATGGTGATAAGATCTCTACTGATCCTTCTTTTCTCAAGACTAAACAAACCAAATTTTCTCAGTCTTTCTTTATTTGACAGGCTACCTAATCCTTTGATCATCTTTGTCACCCTTCTCTGGACTCTCTCCAGCCTGTCCACATCCTTTTTGCGCAGCAGGGACCAAAACGGAACAGAGTGTTCTGAGTGTGGCCTGACAAGAACTAAGTAGAGTGGAATAATGACTTCTTTATCTCTGCTGGAGATGTCCTTGTTGATGCAGTCCAGCATCCTGTTGACTTTGTTTGCCACAGCAGCACACTGGCCACTCATATGACCCAAAGAACATAAAAATGTCTGTATTCAAATATTGATCTACTTGACCGTGTCACATGATGACCCTGAGATGAGCTCAGTTGGTTGGAGCATGGTGCTGATAACACCAATGTTGTGGGATCAATTTCTGTACAGGCCATTCACCTAAGAGTTGGACTCCATGAGTCTTGTGGGTCTCTTCCAACTCAGATTATTCTATGATTCTCTAGATGCTCAGGAAGAAAGTATAAGAAATGTGCTAAGCATAGAATGAGTCTTCCTGTTAGTACAAATTCAGCTGGTTGGTTGTGGAGTTCTTCAGCTGAAAGCTGCATCTGGACCATCCTGCTTAATGGTCTTTGGTAGAATTGTCTTTATTTTTCAATACATTTATTCTTTCTGTTTCTGTAACTGCTGTGAGAGCAATTGTTCCGGTTCAGTTTTGTGTGTGTAAGATGTGCTTCCTCTTGTTATTTATAACTCCTGCCCAGTAGTTTAGTTATGTACTTTCCAATTTTGGTATTGTATGAAATATATAATTCATCTCATGGTGAGGTCAGAGCTGAGACAAGTGCAAATTATATCACCAATCCAATGTCATTTTACTTTAGTCTGTTGATTTCAGTGAAGCCTACACAGGTGAGCAAGTCAGTGGATATTGAGAACTAGTTACCCACAAATATGAGACTCCCAGGAGAAGGTGTATCTCTCCCTGATGAATTATCTTTCCTGGTTAATCAAAAGTTAACATAAACACAGAACACCACAGAAGGTGCTGTCTTTTCTTACTCTTCAGTTTGCTGTGAATGAAAATTTTTACTTGTCCTCTCCCTAATTTCGGTGAGATTTCTTTAGAAATTCTTTTGTTGCATTCCATGGGAAAATGCTTCACTAACCCAAACAGCCAGGCTTGCTAATGCAACAGCAGAAATCACCACAGCTCTCTGTGGGATCATTGGTGAAGGATCTATGGTATTTTTCCATGCCCTCCTTGAAATTTTAATTCCATGTCAAGCCTAGACACTGCATATCTGCAGCTTGAAATGTATCTGAGGGCACTGATAACCCTCTGTCTTATTTTTTTCCTTGCAGCTTTTTCAGCCCATCTGTTGTGTGTTGGTTTATACTTACACTGTAAATTCTTTTGAACAATTACAGTCGGGTTCTGAGTCATAACTGGAGCACAGTAATGAAAAGTTAAGAGCATTACCCATCTTTCAGAAGACTGTACTGTGTGTGTCACATTCAGAAGAACCTCTTGTACCCTTGTCAAGAAGAAGAAAAGCTGAGCTAAATATTAAAAGTAAAATAGATGTTTAAATGATCATAATCCCACAGTCTCAAAGGCCTATTTCTGACTCCTCAAAAAGCAAAATCCTTCAAAATCTGACCCTTGTAATCTTCCAAAATGTCAAACAGTTTTTTAATTTTCATCTAAGAAAGGAATATTCATCAGATTTAAATCCTTAAAATGAGGTTCTGACTGTTGAACCAGGAGTTTATTGGATAAGGTAATATATTTCAACATACTGTTCAGTATCTGTATTCTAGGATGAGAGTATAAAGTTAGAGTGTAAATTTTTGGGATTCGAAAAGTACCGTGCTTTCCCATCTTGCCTTCAGAGAAGCATGTAATAACATTGATGCAGAGTAATAAAGGAAGTACAGAGTCACCACATGTAAGAATTTTTTTCCTAAAGGCTGGATTGCTTTCTTCTGCATTCAGGTGCATCCCACATGCTGACACCAAAATTTGGAATATAAATTAGAATCAGTATTTAAACAAATTGGAAGAAGCTTTAGAACACACTGTTTCAGTGTGGTCTGTGATCAGCTTTAGCTTCTATTTTCCTTTGGAATCCAGAACATCACAGGGTCATTTGGGTTGGAAGGATTATCTAGTCCCTTCCCCCAGCTCAAGCAAGGTTAACTGGAGCAGGTTTCCCAGAAACACATCCAGATGAGTTTTAAATAGCTCCATAAATGGAGATATTTCTCTATGAGAAGCCTGTTCCAGGTTTGGTCACCCTCACAGTAAAAAGTGATTTCCTGTGTTCAGTTGGAATTAAATTTTCTCCCCAGGGAAGTGGTCACAACACCAAACCTGCCAGAGTTCAAGAAGCGTTTGGTTTCTCGGTCACATGGTGTTATTCTTGGGATTGTTCTGTGCAGAGGCATGAGTTGGACTCACTGATCATAGTGAGTCCATTACTTAGGTTGGAAAAGACCTCTAGGATCATTGTGACCCATGATCCTTGTGGATCCCTTCCAGCTCAGGGTATTCTCTGATACTGTGATTCATGTGTTTCAATTAGTGTCCATTGACCCTTGTCCTCTTGCTGGGCTCTACTTAGAATATTCTGGGTGCTGCTTTGTTCCCTTCCATAAGGTGTTTATACATTTTGATAGATCACCCTGAGCCTTGTCTTACCTTAGATGATCAGTCCCAGCTTTCTCACTCTCAGAAGGGATGTGCTGCAGTCTTTAAAGTCTTAGTGGCCCTTTTTGTATCATCCACAGACTTGCTGAGGGTGCGCACTTCCCCTATCATCAAAGTCATTGATAAAGGTGTTGGACAGTATCCCAGAACCTTGGGATACACCCCAGCTGTCTTGCCTCTGTGTTTTGTGCCACTGATCACAATCCTCTGATGCTTCTCTTGTCAAGCACGTGCAAAATCCCCTTGAATTTTATAATTCAGATTTCTCTCACTGTAGAATTCAGGAGATTGACCAGCCTCCGAACTGTGGCCTCTAATGATACCTACAAATAACAAAATAAAATGTGCTGCAAAAGAACTCACACACAATTGGTGTTTATTCCTCTTAAAGATCTGTCTTTCAAGTTTGTATGATTTTGCAGTTCATCTCACCTCTGTCATTGCTGCAATAGCTGCACATGTGGTAATGAGAAAATTGTGGTCGACAGCTGCCATTCCCTCCTTCCATGTTTGTAATTACTTTCCACCTTTTAGTCTTTTATGCTCGGCAGATGAATATCTCAGGAAAAGTTAATTTAATGATTCAATATGGTTAATCAAAGTGTCTGAGCTGTGCTGTGGTTTTGAAAGCTCTCTAGCTGGAGAGTCTCTTAGAAGAGGAGACAGGGCCACCTGCCAGTGGCAGATCAGCCAGGGCTGGACAGTGGGGCCATAGCACTAGGGAAAGCTTGCTGCCAGCCTGGCAAATGCCCATGCTCTGGCAAATGCTGTCAGCTGAGAGATTGTCCCTCTCAGGGAGAGCTCTGCCTAAGCAGCCTGTGTCTTTGGGACTGGCCTCTGCACCCTGTCTGCTGTCTCTGGCAGAGTTTGGGGATCACTGTCTGAGATGGGTATTAGAAAATGCTGTTTCTCTGAGGCTTATTTCATCTGTGAGGGATGAAATGAGCAGTTTACCACCAATGGGGAGTTTGCTGCATGAAGCTGTTGGTGAATTGCTTGGACAATACTGTCATGCACTTGAAATGACTTGAAAGCTCTTGGTTTGCACAAATATTTTGCACTCAAAGCATTCCTATACTGCAGTTACTGAGATTTTTAAAATTTATAGAAAGAGATTGCAAACCAACTAAGATAAATGTATGTAGGGCCAGAACACTATGAGGACTCCCAAATCCCTGCTCCAACCTGAGACAAATTTCTGAAGTTGTAAAACTTCATATGTAGATATGAATGTTTGGCAGGGGCAGCTGCTGCAACAAGGGGTAGCTGATAGACCTGTCTGTGCCCATTAGGTTTCTGTGAGTTGTCAGGTGGTGCTTGAGCTCCTAGTGACTCTAAGTCAGAGTGGCAGAATGTAGGTTCTCTTCTCCTTTCATTTAACTGGATTTAGCAGACTAGTGGCATATTTTTCAATATATGAATTTTAAAACAAATTATATTAATATTCTGCAGTATTAAGATTCAAACTTGATTGAGTTTAGACCTAAATGAATCTTGTTTACAGTCCAATGCTGTTGTATAAATTTATTCCTACAAAATGTAAATTTTGTGATTAAATAAATCTGAGCATTTTATCAAAATTACATCAACTCTTAGATGCATACCCATATTTTTATTAATAAAAAGAAGTTAATTTCTTAATGTTTTTCAGGCTAGAAAGGACTATTATGTTTTTATAGACATATTAAAAATGTGTGAAAAGAAAACAGTATTTCTTTGTTTCTCTACAAACTTTTAAAGATAATCATAGTGCAGAAAATAAGCAATGATGAAGTTATTTGGAATGATCGATGATAACACAGTGATAGATATTACAAAACCAGTACTCTTTGTAGTTAATTAACTCTTTGTACAAAATTGCACTGTTCAGTTAAGGTTTTCTGCAAACTGAAGCACCTGGAGAGTTCCCTGTGTTATGGGGAGCGTAACAGGTTTCCTTGAACTACTGAAAACTGAACTGCATCTTCAAAGCCAGTGGAGCTTGTATATGGTTTGTTATGAAGTACTTCTGTTGGGAAAAAAAAAGGGTCTTTCAAGCCGCCTAAATGCAATAATTAAAGTAAAACTTTTGTTTGTTCTTATAAGCCCAAGAGTTGGAATAGGTGCCCTCGTGTTGAGTAGTTCTTCATTTTATGACTCATACTATACTTAGTTAGAAGATGCTTTAAAAATGCAGATGTATGTGACAGATTGATGTGCACAGGCTTTCGGTTCAGAAATGCATATGTGGAAGACACATGTACTTAAACAGTTTTTGCTACAATCTGTCAAAAACAAAGTCACTTGAGGACTTCCTTTTCTGATCAGTGGACTGTGATAAAGTGTACTGTGGCAATGATGCATCTCGACACACAAGTGACTTTGTTGGACAGATGCTGTATGACCTCAGGCATTCAAGTTAGCTAAATAATCTGGATTTGGGGAGGAGAGATTTGGTAATTTTTGTTTTTAAAATTTAGATAAGAATTAAGGTAAATCTAAAGGTCAAGTGTTGTTTCAACTGCGGTAGGTGTATTTCAAAATAGGTCCTCATGAAATACTGTGTGAGGGAGGAAACAATGAAAAAATCTGGCAAAGAAAAGTCCCTTTGGCAAAATAATACACTCAGTTTTTATGGACAGAATATTAGCCCTCATGCTGTAGTGNTTTTTTTTTTTTTTTAATGAGAAGTTTGTTTTCTACTGAAAATCTGCCAGAATACTGTGGAATATGGCTGTGTTGTCTAAATATATGAGAGCTCCCTTTGAGAGGTACTGAACAAAAGAAATGTCTGCCTTAAGGAGAAGAGAAGGGAAAAAAGCTGGATATGTAATCTTCTTATATACTTTATGCATTAGAACTTTGAATGGAGTAGACATAAATATGCAAATGCCTCTGACTAGTCCACACACCCATTTGACCATAAATTCATTGTTGACCCCATTGCTATTGCCTATATCCATGTTGCTATCCCTTCACTGCTAGAATGAACCCAGCGTTTTCTCTCTTGCACAACTCTAAACCTTGACTTTCGATATTGCAAATAATTAAAGACCATTTAAATAAAAGTATACACAATTAAATACTAGTTTTGCATATAAAGTGGGCTTAATGTTCTAGGTGTGATTCCAGATCACTCTTTTAGACTGTTAACTTTACATTCATATTTAACAAGTGACATTATTCAGTTTCATGGGGTCACTGTGTCAAAATGTCTGTGTTAGAACTTTAATTTATTTCCAAAGGTTCTTTGGGCAGATAGGAGTGGTGTGTTAAAATGATTTAGCATCTCCACTTCCCCATGTGGATTTTAAGGCTTCGAATGTAGTCTATGATGTAAATTTTGAGTCTAGGTGGATTCAGCTGCTCTGTAGTGGCAGACTGAATGTGTGGGACCCATATCCCAAATGTGGGAGGCTGATCCTCTTCTTAAATATTGATGATGTCTCTAATCCTATCTCTTGATCAAAGTGACAATTTATGCACCTCTGTCGTGTTAGCATTAATAGAATACAGGCAAGTGTGGCCAAATTTTGCTTTGTTAGCACCCCATCTTGGAAAGCCTGGTAGACTCTTATCAGATCAGCAATTATTGGATATAGACAAGAGATGCCAGTCTGAGAGTGTGATAATTGAGGACTTAGGGAAAGTTTTTTTAAAGCTGTCAGCCAACTTCATTGGATCATAGGCTATTTTTTACTGCAAAATTTATTTTGCTGTTCTTTAAATTAATTCACGTGTATCAGTGATGATCTTTGCTGTGGGACTGCTGACTTTGTATTTCAGCATAGTCAGGTGCTGAGTGTAAATTTCACTGACTGACTGAAAGTGCAGGGGAAATGAGTGGGTAATGAGAGCAGAGCAGCCAGTTCTTTAATTGAATTAAAAGCTGGGTGACACCAATGCAGACACCTGTCCAATTACAGACAGGCCAAGGTGTTTACCATTGCTGTACAAGCGATTTGAAGATGACAGAAATCTTTCCGCCCACAGATTAACATAATGAAGGAGAACAGATTACAGTGGATGCTGGCCAAACAGATAGGATGGCAGCTGAGAAAAAAGTAGTTTGCTGAAGTATGTAAATAAAATCTGTGCACTTTCTATTGCCTACCTATGCACATCTGTTTCTTTGTTGAAAAAAAATAGTGCAAGAGTACATGAGAAGGAAAAACATTAATTAGGAAATGAAAATGGTATTTTGTAAATTGATGCCTTTGCTGAATGAATTTTATAACAAAAACCTCCTGTAGCAAAAGGGTTTATTTGCTCTTTTTTTTTTTTTAATGCAAATTCTCTCAGCCTTTCACAAACCTACCTATGCAATGGGAAGTCTGTTGCGCTACAGGTGCTTCATATAAAACCTTCCTACTTTGTCAAAAGTAAACCAAACAGCCCAGTCCAAACCTTCTACATGCCCTGACATCTTTTTGGATATATCTGATACTCTTCAGCTCTCAGTGCCTGAAGCCATTGGTAGCCCTACAGGATGTCTTCCATGAGGAAATGCAAGGAGCATTAATTCACTGCTTCATAGAAAACAAATGCTACAAGTGCTAAATGTACAAATTAAACTATATTGCTTCCTAAAGCACTGCAAAGGGAATAGAGAGATGGCATATATACAATGCCATGCTTCTCTTGGCCAGGAACTTGCAAATGTCATGGTTACAGGGTTTGGTTCCTGCTTGTATTTATTTGGGGAGGTAATTCCCAAAGCACCTTTTATATTTTCCTGGGTTTAGCCCTCTATGATCTGGAAAAAGTGGAAATACTGTCTTGCGTAAAAAAATGGTGTTTTGACTAATGGAATTTCTCTGATGCACAATTTTGTGTAGCTTCCAATACTTTACAGACATAGTAATGCCTAAAGGGGGCCATACAAAAAAGCTGAAAAGGAACTTCTTGCAAGGGAATATAGTGAAAGGACAAGGGGTAATGTCTTTAATCTGAAAGAGTTTAGGTTTAGATTAGCTATTGGGAAGAAATTTTTTACTGTGGGCATGGTGAGGCACTGGCACTGGTTGCCTAGAGAAGTTGTGGATGCCCCGTTCCTGGAACTGTCCAAAGTCAGGCTGAATGGGATTCTGAGCAACCTGGTCTAGTGGGAAGTTTCCCTGCCCATGTCAGGGAGGTTGGAACCAGATGATCTTTATAGTCCCTTCCAACCCAGACCATTCTATGAAACCATTATTTCCTATTTACTGTCTTTTTGATAGCTCTTAAAAATATTCTCCATTCATCACAGGAAGATTACAGGGACATTTCTTTGACGGCGACCGATTCAGCATTCTTTTCTCTCCTCACTCAGATTGAATGTCAGTACAGCTCTCCACTGTTCACTGGGGATTTGCAAAATCAAAACTATAATCAGAGCAAGCAGATGCTGGTCAACTGGTTTTATTTTAACGTTATTCTGATGTAAAAGTGATTACTTCTGAATATCTCTCCATTTGTATGAGTAGAAGTGCACCCCAGAGAATTCAAATAGAAAGATCATTGCTATGCCAGCCTTTGAAGTTTTTGATTGATTGTAAGAAAAAGCATAAATGTTACTAATTAAGTGAAAGCTAATCTCATATTTTCCATGTGAACACACCTTTTACTAAACACAATATAAACTTGTATAGACTGATGGTTCTACTCAGAAAATAATATGTTTGTGCTGTAGCTGTTAATTTCCAACATGAAATTCTTCATGCCCTTTTTGTGATTATAAAGGACTTATGTGGGTAAAAAAAAAAAAATGAAACACAGTTATGTTCCATTCTGTTAGTGTAGCAACCCAGTGAAGAGCAATAATAAGGACTAATTTTGTCTACCTGTTTGTGTACATCTAATGCTGAGGGGATTTTTAGGCTTCTTGTACTGTGGGACAATTGGCCAGAAATTACAGTTCTTTGATGTGCTGTTATTTTTTAAGCTGATTTGCAAAATCCCAGTGTTGGGCAGTTTAGAAATAACATTGTTTGCTATAAATGTTATTTTTTAAATGAAACACCATTGATTTTGCTAGAGCTGTGACAGTCGAGGTGAGAACATGGTTTGAAATAAAACTTGGCATGAATTTGCCTTCTTTTAATTACTTCTGTATTTAGATTTTATATTACTTTGTTGTTAGACTTACTTTGACATGGGAACTGCCAATGTTTCTTAAAATGACTCTAAACTAAATTTTTCCCCTTGTAATCCTTCTGTATACGATAGTTCAAAATGTTGCAAAACTTCCTGAAGTGGTAAGCAGTGATTATTATTTGTTATAACAAGGAGCTGATTGATATGTGAGAATTTAGTAACTTTTCTTCACTAACATAAGCAGGACCTGAAATAGAATAAGGCCCCAGATCTTTTATTCTTGTAAACCCTTGGGTACTGTGTCACCTGAATTATGTTACTGTTGTTAGTGTTGCAAATGTATGGTCTGTATGCTGCTACTGAATGGAAGACAAGTGGGATGTTTCATTAAAAAAGAGATTTCAGTTTACAGATGAATAGGAACATCATTGGAGAGGACACATTAAAAAAAACTCATTCTGGAAGACAATGAAAATTCCTTGGAAAAACATAATTAATAACTGAAAAAACTTTGAGACAGGGATTTAGGAAAAAACTCCTTCATTGTTACATTAAAACATATGCCTCTGTTTTGAAGTGGTATCTGTTTCAGTGAGCATAACTAAAGAAACACAGGTGCATCTTCAGTAGTAAAAATTGAATAAAATATAATTTGCTCTTAAATTATTTTGTAAAATTTAAGTAGTGGATAGTAGGAACAAAACCTTAAATAATTTTTCTTTTCCACCTGTAACAGTGGGAGCCCATAATACAAAAAAAAAGTTTAATTTTCCTCTGCATGTGTCTGCATGCAGTCTGTACACTGTACATGCATAACACCTTGTTTTCTTGTGTTTCAGGCGTATTAAGAGGCTTGCATCCCTTCACAAACTATGCTGTAACCCTAACTGCTTGCACTTTGGCTGGCTGTACTGAGAGCTTGCATGCATTGAACATCTCCACTCCACAAGAAGGTAAAGTAATTTCAAAGGTCTTGACTTCCACATTTCAGTCATGAATAATAAAACAGGAGAAGAGCTAAACGCTGCAAAGCCATTTGCTGGAAAACCCCAACCTAATTTGATGACAAAGTGCATTGCCAGACCATAATTGCTCCATTTTTTGGGGGTGCGAAAATGAATCAAACTCCATACCCTTTAATGACATGCATCTTTAATAGCTGTAATGCAGATTAATGGGCTTTTTAATTGCTGTTACATTGTTCATGCAAGAGCCTTGTCATTAATATGAAGCATCTGAAAGATTAATGAAAGCTTCCTCATTTTACTATGGCTCAGAAGTAAATCTAGAGACAGTCTGACTAAAAAGAATTGATTGTATGGCATAGTATGAAATTGAGAATCAAACGGTTGATTTCCATGGTTTCTTTCAACCACTAAACACCAGCAATAGGCAACAATTATTTCAGTGTGTTGAAACTGCCAAATGCCAATTGAGTTATTTATTAATTGCTGTTCAGATTTTCCCTTTTTTTCCTAAACACTTTTACATGTTGTTGTGCTCAAACTTAACGGTTGTGAGTGTAAATTAATGCTTCCTATGCTTACATGAAAAACTAGGGCACAAAGAAAGAAAAAAATGCATTCAGTTCTGACTTTAGAGTCTGATATGACTCTAAAGTCAGAACTGCCTTTACAGGCTGATAACTGCCTTTAGAGGCTGATATGTATTGCACATCAATGACTAGAAAAAATGTCCCAAAAATATCAGTGATATATCTAACTTCATTCTCAATTAAACATAAAGTTCACATCTCCTGGTTCTGTCATCCTAAAACCATATTAATCCAGTTAAAATAATCAGTTACTCCAAATCTACACCAGCAGAATAATGAAGACTTTGACATGTATTTATTGGACAGTAGTTAATCTTCCCTGATGCAAAGTAGTTTTCAAAATTCCCTCCCTCCCATAGTTCTTTGTTTTATCTTCTCATGTAAACTAGGTTGTAATACAGTACCAATAAAGAAAGTAAAATTTTGGCATGAAGTCATTATAGCCATAATAATTAAAAGGATGCTGAAGTGTTTTAACTGCTGTCAAAGCAGGTTGTTGTGCAAGGTGTTGTCATGATGAGGACAGTGCTGAATATTGCAGTCCAACATTGCTAGAACAGTTTTGGTGTGGCCATGTTAGTAACTGCCAGCAGCACCAATCAAACCAAAATCCAGTTATTGCCTCTTGGATGTTCAAGATAAACTGACTGTCTGGTGGCATTGTCCATGAAAGGGTGCAGCCTCTGACAGCCAAATACTAAATGAACCCTGTGATATAAACATGAAACACATTATTTCAATATTTGTGTATTTCTTTCTTCTGTGACATAGCAATTAAAAATAAATTGTTTATGAACTATTTTCTCAGCTTAGTGAATAAAGCAGAAATCCTTACCTGTCATAATGGAATGGATTAGGCAAGAGTAAATTTTTTTTTTTCCCAGAGATTGAATAAAGCCATGGGGAACATGTGTTTTATCCCTCAGAAGAATTGAACAAAAAGTCAATGTGTGGAATTTCTATTTTTGGACGCTCTTGTTGCATGCTCTTAGTAACAATAAATTGGTGATACAGAAGACAGACACCCTATCACACCCTCCAGCTATCCCTGTTTCCCTATTGAAACATTCATTATTTTATATTGTTTTCACATTGCCAGGCACTGCTAGTTATTGTTTTAAATTGCTAGCACAGAGCTTGTAAATTACAAGATATTTCTCCCAGACTAAGGCCTCTGCTCTGCTCCCCTTGCAATATTCACTGGGATTCCTTGTGCTGCTAATGTATAACTCATTGGAACAGTGAAAGAACTCGACTCTTAAATTATTATCCATTGACAACTTCCAGTATATTATATACATAAAATCTACATTAAACAAACATTACTAAGTGTATTGAATTATGAAAAGTTTGAATCAAGGGTTAGTGCCTAAGAACACATTGCCTGCATTGGTGATTAGCATGATCACTTTGTAGTTAGGAATAAAAACCATGAAAGAAGGAAAAATAATCTGTATTAAAAAAAGGACTGCACTAAAATCCTTTACCTCTCACCTTGATCAGTGTTACCAAGCTGGAAAGATAGAATTATAGAAGCATAATTATTCTCCTAAAAGCAAAGAGTATATTGCTGTCTTTCATAGAAGTTTCTGTTTGGCTAGAAATCTTCACATAATATAGGAGACTTATCAAGATTATGATATGATGCAGATATAAAATCTTTTCTGAAATTTCATCTGTACCAAAAATCATTCTGGTAGTAGCTTCTCATTGAAATTGTTTATTATTTGTGGAAAGACAATATAGGCTAACTTCATACCTTTTTTCACCAGCCCCTGAAGATGTGCAACCACCCACAGCAGTATCCTTTCCCACATTCCTGCTGATGAGTTGGAGTCCACCCAAAACACCAAATGGGATTATCACACAGTATACTTTATATATGAATGGGACACCAATTTACTCTGGAAATGGAACTAAGTATGTTGTAAAAGGTGAGTTCTCTGCTAGGTAGCATGTCAGATGGGTATCTCATGGTTGCAATGAACAATTGCATGATTGACCCCTTCTTATTTCAGAGGAAAGAAAAATAATTTTAAAATTGTCTGGATGCACTTTAAACTCTGATGGGTTTAATATTTTAAAGCATCTTACTGTTTGTTGGGATTCATAGAAATTAACACCACCATGTATCCATGTAGCTAAGTCTTGTTCCTCTTTCACAGGATCTGAGTCACCTTTTTAAAGGTTTTATAACATTTTGATCTCATACCATCCAGCTCTCAAAGCAAGTGAACTGCAAACTGTTTAAGAAATTATATACAGGTTTAATATTTTTTCTTATTGCTTTCTTTAAATATTCTTAATTAGAGAGATACCACATTGCTTACCTGAATAGCCTCTAATTCATTTATCAAAAATATTAACAAATAATCTGTTTTCTTCTGATAATAGTTGTGGCATGTGCCAATAGTCAAAATATATCAGTGCTCTTAAACTATTACACTGAAGTTAAGTGCCCATTATTTGGCAATACAGTGAAGCATCGTAATCTGACTTTCTATTTTAATGAAATTGCTGTAATTTAATGAATTATCCAAATTACTTCTTCAGACATTATGCAAACAACAACAAAAATAATAATAAAACAAANAAAAAAACCAAAAAGAAAACACAGAGCTAGAAGTGCCATGCCACAGCATAAGCACTATTGTGTACTGTGGACCCATCAGAATTTGTATATCTTGGTGGGTACAAGAGAAAATAAAGCATTTCATATTGGACAACTTGGGGGGAAAAGAGTACCAAGGCCGTACTTTCTTTTTAATGTAAGGCCTTAAAATTCAAAGCCATTTCTGCATCTTGAGTCAGTATAAAACATATTTAAAAATTCATATAGTTCAAATTTCTTTGCCTTGCACAGGCCATAAGGTACTGGTGTGGTGGGTCAGTTTTGACACTGAAAAATGAATCCAGTTAGAGAACCTCCTGAAGGCTGTTGATGATCGCTATAATAAATAGTGCACACTTTAAGTCAAACTTTTTCATTCTGTATTCAAAGGTAATGGATTTTTCGTAACCATAGTAACCTTAGTGTATTTCTGGATAAATACATGAGGTATATACATTCTGGTTTTATTTTTGAATATAAACTACCACATTATGTATTACTAATAATATGAAAAATAGGATACAGGTTAGCATAATGACAGCTCAAACTAGTGTGCATTTTTCTTCTGCAAAAAATAAATATTTATCAAAAGTGTAGGTTCAATTAATTTCTCCCTCATCTCCCCAGTTTTCTGGTATTCTTGCAGTGCCATTTATCTTTTTTTTTGCAAGATTTCCAATAATCTCTCATTGCCATATCATAGGACTGTTCTTAAAATTTTTGAAGTGGAAATAGTTGTGCCTCCAATCTTACTAAAATCATTACTGAAATTTCATCATAGGTCCATAATTTAACCAAAATGTTCATCTGCAACCTGGTTATAAATGGGCAAGTGATGTAAAACATTGGAGGAAAAGTTCACCATAGTGTTGGTTGGTTGGTTTAGATTCATGTCTGCTTGCAGTCTGAATTATAGCCAAAATGAATGCTTATTGATAGAAATTATGGTCAAGTAACTTCTGTAATTCTTCTTTGAAAAGATAAAAGCATAAGGCTTCTACCCTTAAACCTTGAGTGATATGTCAGAGTACATTCAGCTGAAGTAGTCAGATGAAATATCATCTGGTTTAAAAGTTTCCTAGAGAAGCTCTTGTTGTTTTTATGTAGAAATTATTTATTTATATTTTACCAGAAATTTTTATAGTTTTGATCCTATTGAGCATTTTATGACTTTGATTTCATTTAACCTAAGACATGGATCTAAAGAAAACAGAAAATCCTAACTTATTCAAAAGAGAAGGCTGGATCAGATCATGTTACCATAAGCTGTACACCACAAGACTCACTCTTCTTTGTGATGTGGAGATCAGTCTGTTTACTTTGGATCCATTTTTTGTAGCTGCCAGTTTCTCCCTCTGCCTGAGGGAGAAGTGGCAATGTGAGCCAGCAGGCTGGGATTGGGTCACTAGAAATCCCAGTCCTTGTGAATAGGGTTTATTCAAGATCTTGCTTAGATCTGCATAGATCTTTAATTTGACCTGATTTTGCTTCTTTTCAGAGCCCAAGATTTTCCACTTTGTCGGCTAGATTTAAAAGATGTATAACATGATCTTCTTTTTTATTTCCCAAGGGCTACAGTTTTGGTAGTTGGAGCTTTTGGTTTTGGAGTATTATGTTTTACACGTCTTGGCTTTTTTCATATAATTACCTTTGTTTTTCAGCATTTATGCTTGTGATGTTGGTGACTTATTGCCACAACATAAATTGACCCTAAACAAAGTTCATTATCTCTGACATCTGCTTCCTCTTTACTCACCAAAATAATTTTCCTCATTTAGGAATTATACGACTTAGTTCCTGGCCAGTAATCGATACCAGAAAGTCATAGATTCTTTCTGTGTTTTTGGAGTGCTGTATCTATTGAAATGGGATGGTTTTCTAAACCTTTATTTTTAAGAAGATGTAAATTCTGTTTAAAAATTAGTACTTCACTGACTTTCATTTCAGACCATGGAAATTGCAATCAGTTTAGGCTAATCAATCCATAACTTGAGGAGGGGTATGTTTCCTCAACACCATAATGGCAAATATATTGTTAGATTAATTTCTGATCTTTACAGTTGTTGAGGACTTGAAATACTCATTGATTTTCATGGAAATTCAAGTGTTTGTTTCCTCTAGGGGTTGAGCTGTAATTAAAAAGGAAACCCTTTAAAAGCACATATGGCAAATGGACACTTTACCACATTGAAAAAGGAGACCCATTAGGCATCCATCATCCATTAGTGCCTTTAAATATTTACCCCATATTGACAAATTTGGTTTCTGTGTTGTGAGTAATAAAACACTGAAATGAGCCAGCTCCTCTACCACAACACCTGTATTAACTGTCTGCCTGTGATTTTTCTGCCTCCCACCTTTATGCATTTGCTCTATGTGGTGTATGTTCTACTTGCTCATGCAATCTGGGTTGTATTTCACATCCTATATTCCAGTGAAAGCCTAATCTCTCCAAGGGATGAGCCTGGAGGAAATAGTCCCAGAGCCCAGGTTGAACTTCAGCTGTGTGAATCCATGTCCCTGTATTTATGCTTTCAGTTGCTCTGTGTGTGAGTGCAGAAGCTCCTGTAACCGAGACCATCATCTGCAGCTCAGGAGAGTAGTTGCAACAGGGTTCTGCTCCCCAGACCTTCAGACCTTACTGTTCTGTAGATGACTAGCAGCTGTGAGGAGTTGGAGAAGCTTGTGCAGTTGTCTTCAGAGCTCTTAACATATTGACCTTAAAAAGGTTTTTGATTTTAGGAAAATTTGAGCTGGATTTCCCTGACGACAGGAAAATACTCTTCTCATCCAAACACTCACGGACAAAATCGAAGTTTCTACTTTGAAACATGGATAATTCTTAATGTAATTACTTTAAAAATATTTTAAAATTTATGCAAGGTATCCCTTCTTGTCTTCTCTTTTGTTTAGTTTCAGAAATTTTCTACCTGCCTTAGATGAAAGGGGAAAAAGGGTGGGTTTTATCCTGAAAATTACTAGACTGCAGTGGCCTTAGCTGGTGGTGCCAATACCACCAGCAGAAGGGTGGTCTAATAAATGCAGAATGTTACAGCATAAGAGATGATCAGATGTGACCCACAGTTTGTTCGGTTTGTTTTTTTTCTTTTTTTTTGGGGGGGGGGTTGGGATTTTTTTTTTTTGTTTTGTTTTGTTTTTTGTGGGTGGGGAACCTTATTGATGTGAAGAAACTTTAGGAAAAAGGTTGGAGCAAAATGTTCCTGAATTCTTAAAAGCTGAGTATTTGATGAACTGAGAAATGGTGTTCATTGTCTAACATGTTTACAAAGGGAAATTACTTTGTGGATACATTAGAAAACAAAACAAGACAAAAAAAGTATGAATCTATCTTTGCTCTGAGCTTGGCATTGAGGATGTATGTCTGCATTTTCTGCAGCACTAGGTACTTGACAATGTTAACAAATTGTGTTCATATAATTTTCCTAGCAGAATCTAATGGTTCTCATCATGAATCTTTAAAAGGAAGATATTCTTATTAAGACTCTGCTGTATGAAACTTATTTTTCTCTGCCAACCTGAAAGAAGTGTTTCCAGTTTTTCAGGAAAGAAATCATGTCACCTATGTTACAAGGGCAGACCCTCAACTGAGTTAAACGGGTAGAGAGTTATCCTAAATTGCATGTCCAAGAGTTTATAAAAAAGTGTGACAGAGTACTTTGTACCAGGTTTGTGGGCAAAATATTAAGGAGAGCCTTGGAAAAGGTGAGAAAGAGCTGTCTTCACTTTTTTTTTTTTTATAAGAGCATGAACTATGCTTTAGCTTATTCAAATAGTTATTTGACCTGACTGTGGAAAGGCTGATCCCACAAAACCAGGTTAGAATGGCAGCCTTGTTTTATTGCGAGGGAGAGACAGATGTTTGACATCTGTTCAATCAGGGCTTAAGATATCTGAACTTTAAAAATGGGAGAATCCTAAATTAGTACCTGTATTTTTTATGTTGCTCTAAACCAGTAGTGGTTACAGTACGCATCATGCACAGCCATGTGCAATGAGTATATTTTCCAAAAAAAAGGCAAAGTTTTTGGTCCTTTATACCCCCTGAATACTACTGCTTGTTTTAAATGAGAGCTCATGATAATAAAAGCAGAATCCATCATATGTCAGTATTGCACTGATTGCCAAGTGAAACAATTTGAGCAAGAAAATCCACAGTTTTATGTAGAAGATAATTGCAGTAAGATGTATCACTGCAAGAGGCTGAACCACTCAGAAGAAAATCCTTATCTTATTTTTAAGAGGTTCTTTTCGTCACTTTTCAAAGTTTTCAGCTATAGCCATATTTAAGAACAAAAGTTTCTAACCCTAAGGATTTGCCTGTCTTAGTTTTAGGTCCTGCTCAAGGATGACAGGCAGCTTTTGCCTTAAAGGACAGACAATAGAGAAATTCTGTAGTCTGCTGGTATGAGTTTATTTCCCATCTTCCAGGTGGCAGTGAAATACTTATAACTACCAAATGTAATCAGTCTGTTCTTTCATTACCGGTTTTTGAAAGAGTTGTTTGCCATCAAATACAATGTTAGTGCTAGATTTATAGATATTGTAACCCTGAATGTCACAATTCCTCATTTTTTTGTGAAACAGATTTCTTTAACACCATGGTGAGCAATAAATGTCTGTCTTCACTTCTTTGCATTTAGAATTGGTTACCTGAAACATCTTGCACACGACCCAATGAGACATGGCCCAGTGTCTCACCCTTATTTTAGGGTCTTGCACTACTGTGCCACAGTGCCAGGTAGACACCTTACATTTGGTTTAGCAACGTATGCAACTGGTAAGTCATACAGGATGGCTTATGAAGAGTGCCTGCTGCTCCAGGCTTTATTCTGGCCCTGGCATGCATTTAAGTGAACATCTAGAGGTGCACCTGGCACTAGAGGGCAGGGTATGCCAGCCTTGCAGGAGAAGCTGCCTTCCTCTGAAAGTTCTGGGCCTGTAAGAAGGCACATTTGATACACCTGAAGTGGCAACACTGACATTGCCAGTGACCGGTGCTGTCGTAATTAATTCCACAGACCCAGAATGCAGATTCAGCAGGCACAAAACCAAAGGGCAAATGGGCTGTCTGAGCCTGGTGTTCCGGTATTTCAAACTCAGACAGAGAGATCTGGTGCACTCATTGGACTTAATAATACACATGTGGGGAATTTAGAGGGGAGGGGGCAGGGGAAGGGTAAAAGCATTATGTTTATTTGTAGCAGCTCTGTTGTATCATTTTCTATTGCAGTGCATTAGTGCAGTGTTAAATAAAATCTGCTTATTTAAAATCCTTTTAAATAGTGTTTAAATATTTCCTGCTGATACAATCTGCTAAAGTAGTTATCCTTGCTGCAGATTTCAGTTAACCTTGTCGCAGATATTAAGCCTGAAGCTACACAGACTTTTAGGGACCTTGATTATAGAGCAAAACCTAATGGTGTCATTATAAAACCACAGCTGGACAAGCTTCTGGAGTCCTTGTCCTTTGATCAGATTTGGGTAACACAGCAAGCCAGGAGAGAACTCACGCTAACCCTGCTGGAATTGCTGAGCTCTCAGGTTACTTGAGTACCACTTTCTAAAAATTAAAATGCAACACAAATTATAAAATGAGAGTGATTGGGACCTTCCAATCTTCTGCATGAACCAAAGTGAACTGGAGCAAAAAAGCTTCTCCAGAGCTAATAGCTGTAGAACAGGGAGAGTGTTTATTCTAACCTTTCCCTTCTGGCACATAAGAATTATTTTGGCTATGGGCTCTGTTTTCTAAACAAAGAGAAGAAAAACATTGATTTAATGGCTTGTCTAAATTCCATGATAAGAAATTAAGCCCCTAAAAATGTAAAACTCCCAGATTATTTTTTATGTGATATTACTTCAAAATATTTGTCAGAATTAAACATTTTTAAGCTTTTTGTTCTGTATTTTCTCCTTAAATATCTAGGTTGGTAAGCAGATTTGAAGATGCTGAGATATCTTCAGAAGACAGTGTCTACCAAGAAGGACACAATTAAATCAAGAGTTCATTGAGTTCAGTTTGTAAAATGTGAATTTAAAGCCTTACAGCCCTTTTTCTTCTTTTTTTTTAATCCATCAGCAGAGCTTACTTCTTAACATCCACATATAATTGCCTTGTAGGTGTTCTGCGCTGGCATGTGGATTTGTAGGTCTTCTCCAAGATAATCTCTTTGCAGTTAGATAAAAAACTCTTATTTCACTAGTTTCTGAGATCGAGTTGTTGTAATGTGTTGTGTGTGAACCTCTCTTGGGTAAACTGGCCAAATCTTGTCTGCTTTGCTCTTGGATTTTTCTGAAAGGCTAATCTATTTCCCTGCATTTTGTTTTTCATCAGTGAGAGCTTCACATCAAGTGTCATAGTTTGGCTTTGTGAGCTGTTGTCTCATGGTAACCACTTTTTGTTACTAAACATAATGAGAACTCTTTAAGATTTGCAAGAACTAGGATATGCTTTCTTAGCCATGTGCTCATAGCCTGAAGTACTTTTTGTAGGATCTTATTTTTAGCAGTATGCCTGGTAATTATGGTTTGCCTGAAGCTGGTAAAGCAAAATGGTGGCTTCTGTTCAGGTTTTAATTTTTCTGATAAAATGGACACGTAAGCTTATTGTTTAAAACAAGTTTTCATCCAGTCAAAATTTCATTAAGTGCTTTAGAAAACATCAGAAACTGTGCCAGGTTTTGTGTTGAAATGATAAATAATATATTTGTACACCAAGAAAAACGTCTCCCCTTTTCTAAAAGATTTTTTTTTGTTTTGCTAGGACCATTCTGAGATACTTGGTAAATGAATTATGCTTAGTTTCAGGTAATGCTGGACTCAGGTAAATAAAGATATGACACCTCTTGCACAGATGGACTAAGCCCAAACTTGCTGCTTCTGCTTGAATCTCTAGGTATCCATTTATAAGGACACACCTTACTTAGCCATAGCTTAATAGGCTTGGATAGAGTGGGGCAGCCTTCTTGGTATTTCCAGCTGCATAATGAAACTTCTCTCTGAGCTTTTCCTTATGCCCTGGAAAAGATACTCATAGTTCTCCTTATTAATTTTGGAACATTTGGTCTCCTGAACTGCTAAACAGTTGATGAATATCTGAAATAGATATTTTATTCCATGCTGCTGCATTACAAAGTGTGTTGGTTTATCAACTGTGATAATTTGACAGAGCAGTACATGTATTCTTCTTTGGCTAGTGCTAGACACAACCTTTCTCTCTATACCTGGTATATCCCAACATTCCTTTAACAGTAGTGGAATATTGATAAATTATGACAATGTACAGGCAGGTAACACCACAGCAGAACTTCTAGGTGATTCCCAACTGGGTTTCCCCTTCCCTTGCTTTTACTAAATCCATGACCATAAGAGGGTTGAGTCATTTACCATTATTGAAATATTTTCAGCACATTATTTATTGAAAAAAAAAAAACAGAAAGCTGTAAGGAGATAAATATGTGGAAAGGGAAATCCTTGATTTTTGCATGTGTTTCAGACTTCTAATTTCAATAAGTCTGAAAAACTTCCTTAGTTTCCATTTCTAAAATCCTTCACCAATTAATGTAAGTCCAGACTTTCCTGAGTATTTTCCATCTTGCACAAGTCTTCTCTTGTGTGTGAACAGTAGAAGACTGTGTGTTATCAGACCATAAAATAGTTGGATATAAGTTTGATTTCAAAAATATTTGGTGGTTTATATGATTGGAGTATTCATGTATTTTCAAAATCTGTTTCTCTATCCTCTAAAGCTATCTGGAAACATATGAAAGGAAAGGATCTTGTCCCAGAAACCATGGGAGGCATTCTAAGATATTTCCTTTCCTGTTATCACTGCCAGTAATCTAACTTAGGCTTCTACACTGATTGCTTAAATTGTTTACATAAAGCTTAATAGCCTTTTTTAGTCAGAGCTGAAGTTCATCATGCTTTTCACTAGTCTTCCAGGGAATATGTCTTTTTCTGATGACTTATTTCTGATTGAAGCATTTTACATAGATTGTAGTTGGACTCTGAAAACTGCTGGGGGTTTTCCTGATTTTCTTTCTTTGATTTCCATGTTTTTTATTATATAAATAGAGTGCCACATTAAAGTGATGAGTTACCAGGAAATTAACTAGTGGGAAAAAATATTCAAGTGAACATAAAGCTAAACATGTAAGAAGAACATCAGATTAGTGTGCTTTAAGTAAGGCTTAGACTCGTGGTCTTAAGATGGATAGAAAGGTGAGTGATAAACATTGTTATTTCTGTGTTGGCTACTTTGGACATGCCAGGTTCCATGATTAGAGAGGTACATTTAAATCATGTTTACAGTCTGTATATCTTTATTTCTTTTTTTCTTTTTTTTTTTTTTTCATGCCTGGGTATGTTTATGGCTACATAAGGTTGTTCAGAGGTGACCAGAGAATCTGGTTTATTAGGGCATTCTGGATCTTCGTGTCTCACCTATCCAGGATCGTTGGCTAGACAGGGGGAGTTCACACAAAGGATGCATAAGTGACATTTTCAATCTATTCTAGGAGAAATACTGAAAATTGAGGAAATTATCAATAATGGAAAGTTACGCGTGTTGATGCAGTGTCAATAGCTTCCTTTTGAAAGCTGGATTTCATATTAACTTTAACTTTGGAGCTATTTATGATCACTTAATTTTAATAGAGCTAGTAATTTTTGTTCTGATCAAGGAACAAAAATTGAACCCAATTGACAAGAATTTTTAAATATCATGAGCTGGCATGCTAGCCTTTTCATCAGCTCAAGGATGTTAGATTAAACATTTCAACTAGTGTGTTTTGAATGTTTTGAGGTGTGACTCTTGAGATTTAATATCATCATTGCGATGTCACATAACAATTTTTAAGCTGTTAAATTGTACTGAGAATTAAAATACATGTGCAATTTAAGTCTTTCTCCTATGTTTATAGGCAGAGAAAAAGAGCAGAGAAAGCTTGTCAAGTGAAACTAAAAATAAAGTGAGATACACTGAATAGATAAAAAGATTAATAAATTAGAAATGTTAGCATAAAAAAGAGGTACAAGTCTTGGCTTAAATATGAAAAGAAGTTGTATGGCAGAGATCAAGGCAGAATAAGCAAATGGTAAATAGAGCTAGAAAATAATTTAAAATATTTGCATGCAGGAAAAAGGAAAAATCCAGGTAGATAAATAGACTAAGTTCAAAACTGCTGAGAGAAATTACAAGGAAACTTCTTCATCAAAGAGCCTGTCCTTAGTGATGCTTTTTTGGGAGCTACATAAATCAAAATGGTAGTGCTGCAGCCAGAGAACCAAAAAACAGTAAAGCAACTGGACTTTTCTAGATCCTTGTTTCTACACCTTGTCACCAGGTAACAGAGTTTTTGGAGGTAGAACTGCTGTGGAGAAAAGCCACTGCAAAATCTGGCAAAATTCTGGCAAAATCTGTGACTTTGATGTGCTATCATAAAAATTGTGGTCACAACAGGTACTTTTAGGCTTCAGCAGAGAAGCTGAGGATGTGAATCGACATGGAGATGAGTCTGTTCCTCCGGGAGGTTCAACTAGAGGAGCAGTATGTCATGTTATGCTGTGAATCAACTGTGAATCATAGGATGGCCTGAGTAGGAAGGGACCTTTAAGATCGTCTTGTTCCAACCCCCTGCCATGGACAGGAACACCTTCCACTAGACCAGGATGGTCTAGTGCCCCATCCAACCTGGCCTTGAACACACCCAGCTTCTCTGGGCAACCTGTTCCAGTGCCTCAACCATCCTCAGAATTAAGAACTTCCTCCTAAAAATCTATTCTAAACTTACTCTCTTCCAGTTTGAATCCATTCCCCCTTGTCACTATGTGCTCTGTGTCTTTCTTGCAGGCTCTCTTCAGGTACTGGAAGGCTACAATTAGAACACCCCAAATCCTTTTCTTTTCAGGCTGAACAATCTCAATTCTCTTAGCCTTTGCTCCATCCCACTAATCAACTTGGTGACCCTGCTTTGGACCTGCTTCAACAGACAGTGCTAGGGGAGCACAGGGAAGTTTCAGTTGCAAGTCATGTGTTCTCTTAGTTGTGTCCCTGAGTTTCACAAGAAAACTCATAAAGATGATACCAATAATGTAACATAATGTGGGCATATACCCAGCACTGACTACTAACATAGTGTCAGTTGTTCTCCTGCAAGAAAGAAGTAAACTAAACAACTGTCCTGAAAAAGAAAAATTAAAATTGTGAAACAGCAGGACTAAACAATGTAGTGGGTTCTACGCAGGCAAGACAAGAGCAGGGAGAGGGGTGGGGTGAAATACAAAAGCCTCTTAAGGGTTTGCCACTTGTGAATTATGCATCTCACTCTCACTAGTAGGCGTAAATGCATAATTCTGATCTGTTCTTATTACTTATTTATAGCACACAGTAGAATGTAAATTCTGTGCCTCCTTTGTAGAGGCTTAACATGCTGGCTAAGGTATGCAGATATATCAAGGAGCCTACATAGACAACTTTCTGGGCATAACACCCCATTGCCAATTAAAAGGCATAAACTTCAAGCAATAAATTTAGCTAGCTCTCCCCTCCCATTTACAGGAGGAACACAGACACGATGTAAGAAATAAGGTATAGGATCAACAGATAATAAGAAGAGCATTCATCTTGAAATAAAATACTCTGCATTATTATTATTTATGATAGTTGCTGTTGTTAATAAAGTCCATGTGGGACAGAGGAAAAGCCTTCAACAACCACTGAATTTATGAGACTGGGGACAGATGCAAGCTCTTCCTTTTATATTGCTGGCACTGATAGATTTGTATTTTTCCCTGATGATGGTTTATGCCATTATAACTGTTTTGTGGCTCCTTACTATTGACTTATGGTTGCAAAGCACTTCACAAATGAGAACAAGCTTCTGGACATTATATCCTAATCTGCACATCCTATAGATATGCCATAATACAGAGCAGCTGACTGCACCACCTGTGATCTGTGCATCCACAAACATGATTTATTCTGGTAATCCCAGTTTAATGCATCACATCAGATTGTGGCAGTTATGTTATCTGATGGCATTACTGACACTACATGCCATAACTGGGTAGTGCAACATGTCAAGTTGAAAAAAACTTTGGGCTTTTCTTTTTTTCCCCTTTGTTTTCATGTGTGTGTTTTGAAAGTAAATATGCAATTAAATGAAAAAAACCAAAAACTCAAAACCAAACCAAAACAAGCAAAAAAAAAGGAATCCAAATAATTTTGGCTGACCACATGTTGACCATATTAATGACTGCAGCTTTGGCTGCTTGTTCTACTAAGGAGAGAGAAGAGCAGATAGAAATACAGTATATTTTACTGTGCTGCTTATTTTGTGGTCAGTGGAAAACTAGCTCAGCTTTTGTAGTCTTGCAACAGATTTAACTTGCTATAAATTGTCTTGTTTAGGAGCAGTGCTCAGAAGCTGAGTCCTCCCACTATCCTTGTTCCAGCACTCCAGTAATGTTTTGGCAAACTCCTTTATCCTCTGACTATAATTCAGGAATACAGAGCTGTTCTGGTCCTGGGCAGGTGATACTATCTCTTCTACAGAAACTCTTAAATCACATGATGGCTTGCCTAGGTGGTGAGAATTGTTCCCTAATCATCTCACATGCCTAGATCTATACAAAATGGTGAAAAAAGTTACTCATCATGGGTATAAAGTGCAGATATTGCTAAATAAAACTCGCAACCTATGCATCATTAATTTAATCAACCTGCAGTTGATGGCAGTTCAAAGAGCCCTTGTGGTAGTTTTATTGTTTAGGTTCCAATTTCTAGTGTTGAGTGTGCTTTCTCAAGCTTCTGCTTGTTTAATGAATTGGCTTTGTTGATCAGGACAACTGTTTTGTCGTTAAAATGGTACTTTGCAATTTAGTATGCATATTAAATTATAGTAAGAAAAATATACAAATAAAATTGTCTAATTTATGTCAAAGTATTTATTTTGTAAATTAATTTCTTTGATCCCATCCCTCTTTTTCTTTGCTTGGCAGAAAAACTTATATAAAATTAAATACAGTGTTAAAGAGTTCTAAGTTGTCTCAGGTACAAAAAGAGAAGTAGAAATAAAAATCTTGCTGGAATGTTGTACAGATTTGCAAATTATAGTGATATTTACATAAATAATTTAAAAAATATTATATTGATACTTAATGTTTCTCCCCTCAAGTTTGATTTACAAAGATATCCCTGAATCATCTTGTCAGCAGTAGTAGATGTGCCATGATTTTAGGTGGGGTGAGTGTCTCTGAAAATTCCACTTTCTGAATTTATTGCAAGTCCTTTTTCTCTCCCTTCCTCCACCCACCCCCCTTCTATTATTGAAAGGGAATTCAAGGGAACAGAGCATCCTAATTGATTTTCTATGTAGCACTTAACTATCCTGTACTCCTCTATGGTGTGTCTTCGTTTTCTTCTCTGAGGTTGTTTCTTTGTAGCCTCTTTTCCTAAGAAAGTGTCTGTAAGTCTCTGCTCTCTCACTGCTGTTTTCCAGACAGACTTTATCTCTGCCCTCCATAATATATGCTGCTCCAGATGAGACTGCACTATTGATTTATATAAAATGGATGGTAATAGTTGCTGTTGCTTACCATATATTCATATATAACCACATCTTACTTGCTGCAGCGGCACGTTCGCATGTGTTCTTCCATGGGTTGTAAAAGTGGCAGCCTGGCACTTCATACAATTACCTCAGCACCAAATATTAGTTAGGTCTGAATTTTGTTTCTCCCACTGCAGCAAGATTGGAATTACTTGGGAATACAGGATGTACTTGTGCTGGTGAGCCAAAGGGTTCTTGGTCATACTAATGTGAATCCAGAGTAGTTCGATTTTTATAGACGCAGGTATCTGAGTTTCAAATTTGCAATGTATTTGCCTACTGCAAATATATTTTCCAGTTGTGAATATAAAGCTGAAGTAATACAGAGGTAAAATGGTCAAACCATGCTTTTTTCCTTTTTCACTTTTTGGGCTAAACATTGACTGAGACGTTATGGCTGTTATGATTTATACTGACAACACATCTCTATTTAAGCTGGAATAGAAATACAGTGAATGGATTGGAAGCATTTGTGAATGGAAATTTTCATTTAAATCTTAAAATCTTCATTCCGTGTGTCATGTAAAGAAATCAAGAAGAGGTACATCAAACTAAGGTAGTGATGTTGATCACAATTATTTCTCTCTATGTGCCTGGTAAAAATTAATGTGCTTTGTTTTCTTTCTGATTTCTCTCCCTCTGACCTTCAAGCTCACGTTATTTGTCCAGCTTTTATAATTGAAGTAAACTAGGGAGACAGTGAATGGTTTTAATTCTAGTCAGCAAAGAAGTAATTTGGAAGTTCAGTAGGTTCATTTGATGCTGAATGTTTGCACTGACTGACTGGCTCTGTGTCATTTTGGCAGCAAGAGAAGCTTTCGAAAAACCTTCCAAAATGCCTCCATATTTTTCTGATGGTGACTAATGCTGATGGGTCAGAGGAAAACATGTCAGGGATGTTATGGGAAGGAGGATTCCAAGGAGCACTGTGATTTTTCTGTGGTCAGTGACATGACATGTCTTTAGAGTCACACAAGCAATTTAGGTGGAAGTGCTAAAGTCTGAAGAGAAGTTTAAATGTTCTTTTCTAATGTGTCCCTTCTGCTTTTTCTAAATCATGTGGTGTGAGGTACTGCATGGTATGAGTTTTCTTCAGCTGAGCACCTTTCAAGATTTCAAGATACTGTGTCTTAACTGGGGTGTAAGGTCAGCCTGGAAAATGTTCCCATAGTAGCTATCTCAGGGATTTGGCTTTAAAATAAAAGACTGAAATCCTTGCTTTCCAGCTTTTACAATGAGATATGAGTAATAGCCATAGGAATAATGTGTAAATAAAAAATCTGTACATATCTAAGGAAGGTTAAAACTAAAATAGTTTTACTAAAATAAAAAGGAACAGTGAAACCCATAAATCAGGAATGGATGTTTATGTGACCTTGTGAATTGGTCAGGATGAAACCTAACTTTTGAGGAATGAGATTTGGCTCAAAGAAGTACAAGACTTTGGGACAATAAACGGCAGAAAGTTTTATTGTGCAACAATTAAGGGTGTAAGTGCATAACCAAGAGACATTGTTACTAAATGTGAAGGTAAATAAACTTGATAATCTTTGGCGTTAAACCATAATTATCTTTAAAAGCCTTGATGTGCTTCAGAGCTGTCCCTTTTTCAAAAGTGGAACCATTTTAAGGCATGTAAAATCTTTAGTAATTTCTTGAAATCATTGCAAACTGAAATGATGAAAGATCTTTTTGATTCACGTTTGTGCCAAAGGGTTTTTCTTCTTGAACATAACTCTTCTACACAGTCCACTACATAACTGTTATGTTTTCATGCTCCCATATGTTAAATGGTTTTGTGCTATGCTCTTTATTTCCCAAGATGGGACCTGGAAGTTCCCCAAATTCTTCTAAAGTGCCTAAGTCTCGAAAGGAATGAGGATTTCATCGAATCATAGAATAGCCTGGGTTGGAAGGGACCTGCTGTGGACAAGGTCACCTTCACTAGACCAAGTTTCTCACAGCTCTGTCGAGCTTGGCCCTTGAGCACTTCAGGACTGGGGTATCCACAACTGCTCTGGGCAACCAGTCCTCGCCACCCTCACAGTAAAGAATTTTTTCCTCTGAAAGTAATTCGGAAAACCAGAGATATTTTCTGCTGAACAAATAGTTTCTAAAACACATCAGCATTTGTTGGCCAGCTGAAAGCCAAGTTATTTTGTCCATGTGCCATTATGTCAAAGTCTTTTCTGTTGTTCTTAGAGCAGAACAACAGCTTATCATGCTTCCTAAAAAGAGTTATTTGTGATCCTGGGTTTATTTGTTGCTTTTTATTACTTGCACTTGTTTTTAATGGTTTCACAAAATTATTTAAATTTTGTCACTCTGCAACATTACCGAATCACATAAGCATTCTTTGTTATTAATTAATATCTTAGAATTTGCTGCTATCTTGGAAGACAGATGTTTTCTTCAATTAAAAGGCCAGTGGCACCTTTGGAAGGCCATCCATTGCTAATTTCCACAATAAGGTACATGAGCACTTTTTTTGTCTTTATTAAGTTGCCTGAAATACCTAAGGGGTGTCATTTGTGACACCTTGTGTTTTCTGAAATATTTTCAAGGAAGTGATGAGTGTGGTGTGCGGTTTGCAAATCCATGAAATGATGAAGCATTAGTGTAATATCCTTCCGGAGAAAGTTGTTTATTAGTGATGGCTCTTTAAGAGTCAATTTAATTAAGTAATTGGTGCTTTATAAATAAAGCAGAATATACTGTACTAAAAGTTGAATATGAGTTGTTGCTTGCTTTCAGGAAATGGTGGAAGGAAGAGAAGTGCTAATGGTGTCTAATGGAGCAAACCTGATAATCTTGACACTTAGTATACAAATTAGATAAATTAGGGATGTTTTTGTGGTGTACAGAAATCAGAAGGGGACATGGTTGTATTTGGTGATGCAGATTGATGATCCCAAGGAGTTTATCTTGTAATTAAATATTAAGTCATGACTCAATATAACAGATTGTGAGAAAAGATGAGAGAACAGAGTAAGGAGGTGAGTAACGAGCTGAAGTGTTCGTATAGTGTACCCACGTAAATTACGTGGTGATTGGAATTCTTTGGAAGTTTTTAATTTTCAAACTCTCTCAGCAGGTTTTTGTTGTTGTGCTGCTAACAATCCCTTGCTACAATGTTGTGAGATCATTTTCCTTTGAATGTAGTAATGGGATAATTATTGTCTCAATTATTTTCCTGAGAAACTGTGTGAGGTTCCTTGCCCAAGTCATGTGAGTGCTTACCAAGACAGGATGTTGCCATTTCTGGTCCTAACAGTAGCTGCCTGAAACCAGGGATAGGAAAATAGGGAGGAAGAGGGGAACAAGAAAGGTGTGTGGCTCTCTTGCAGTAAATCTGAATATAAAATATGAGTGTTAAGATAGTTACAGATAAAACAAAATATTGCAACTATTACTACTGTGTTATTTTTGAACTGGGATGTATTCTGACAACTACACGGGAAAGCTCATGTTTTGTTAAATCTTTAATTTTGGTTGGGTGTTTGTTTGTTTGTTTGTTTTGACTGTACTAGTTATATTTTTATACTTTTTTTATTAACATCTCTCAAATTCCATGCTAAAAGTGGCACTGCAGTGTTGCATATTATCTTTCAATGACTACTCCAACCACCTCATATAGCTAATAATTGTAGTAGTATGCAAATATAGTTTTTAATGATAGTCACTACAGTTCACAGTTCTCTTGTTGATGTGTGAGTTAGAAAATTATTTAGTTTGTTTGTGTTACCTCTGAGGTCAAAGAGATAAAAAGGCAGGTTGATCCTTCCTCTCCCTCTGCTCAGCCTTTTTCTTTGTGGAAAGTAAGTAATGGATTTAAAACACATATGTGGGATTTTATTTTAGTTTTCTTCCTTTGTTCTGTTTTTAGCATGAAAAATGAAGAATTATTTTTCCATCTACCTTCTACTTTAATACGATGACTTGAGGGAATCCTGTACCCTTAAAAAAGGATCTTTTTCTTTGTTTTTTTTGTTCTTTTTGCTCGTCTGAGCCTAGAAATGAGAGCAAGACCAAATCCTGAGTTTAAAGTTTTTTTTATCAGTGAAATTCTGTAATTTCTAGGCTTAGCTTTATATTGGTAAGAAATAAGTGTTTTCAGTGAGTAGTTATTGGAATATTGAGATAAGAAACATTTGATCTTTAAATTAACTCAGGGAACTGGAATTGTGGAACAGTTTAGAATATAAACTGATTGAGCAAATTTTTAAGAAAAAAATTTCAGGTTATGCTGTAGGTTTAAATGGAGTAATTGTGTCCGTACTTGTTCATCTTGTAAATTGAGATCAGTGCAATTTGTCCAGCAACAACATAAAATAAATTGTAAAATAACATATAATTAACACCCTATATTGTAAATTATACTTTGTTTGACATTAGTCACTGAGTTTTCGATGCACTGGGGTGCATTTTCTTGTAACACATTTCCACATAATGCTTATGGATCTGTTTCTAACATGTTTGAGAGCGATCTGTTTTTCATGTCCACAATTGCCTACATTTGATCTTATGCAAATCATGCAATCAAGCAAATGGAAAGCAAGGCATTGTTGCTAGAGGACCTTGACAAACAGTGGCTTTGTAATTTCAAGAACCTCCTCCCTCTTTCAAATTCATGTTTGTATCTGTAGCTGTTTGAATCCAGTGATCCGTTATGAAACCCTTTGAACTTGAAATAGGAAAATGTCTCCCAAATTAGGTTGTGATAAATAATTGTATTGATTATGTTGTAAGATGATTTTTATTGTTCAGTTTGTCAGTTTCTGCTTTTAACCTCTTAGGAATACTGCCTCCCCTATATTTGCTGGCTCATCCAAACTTTGAAGTCTGTGGAGAGATTTTAATGATGACAAAGGCTCCTACGTTGAATGACATTGCTAAGCCTTGAATTTCTTTGGGTTTTTTCTCCTCCTTACACAAACAAAGTTTTTCTTTTTAGCCTTTATCCCACCTAAATTTTTGAGATACCACTGAAACTTTCTATTTAGTAGTCAAAATACTTTGGTGTTAGTAAATCAAGATGAGGAATAAAGATTTTCTTTGATTTTGGTGACATGTTGATTTTTAAACTTATTTCATATTTCAGCTATTTTTTAAACTCTCCTATCCTTTCCTCCCCTTTCAGTGTGTTTATCATCTGATCTCAAATGATTATATGTGCTGTATTTCCATTCCTTGCTATAGGTTTTTTTTTTTTTTAACTTTACATGTTTCCCTGTCTTTTCTTTTTGCTTTTTCCATTCTTGGTACTGAAACACACAAGGTAACTTATAGTCAATTGTTTTTTTTCAGGGAGGGAAATAAAACATTTTCCCATCTTCCATTCTCTTAATCCATGAAAAAATTCTTCCCTCTTCAGATTACACAAGGTATTTCCACAAATGTATGCCTGGCAGTAGTCTCATCAGCTACAGTCTGCATCAAACCCTACACTGACAAGGAAAAGAGTGATCCACCATAAACAAATGGAAAAGGAGAAATCAACTTTTTCTTTTTACTCCCCTTGGGTTATATTCACTATTCTTGGTGAAGCCCTACCATATACTTTCAACTTTGAGAGATGAATGCATAATCAGTATCTAGGAGGTTATGAATTTTATAGGTTCCATGAATTGCTGAATTCATTTTAGGATTGCTGAAAGTAAAATCCTTCTGGTCACTTGTTTGCCCACCCACAACATGGAATATGTAATACTTGTTTCACAGACTTTCAGCTCCATCTGCACTTTTTCTGGCTTCTCTTATGGCAGCTGCAGGGAATAGGGGACCCAGGAAGGTGTACAATAATGAAGGCAATGCAGTCAGTGCAGTACATGGAGTTTCCCTGTGTGCTGAGCCAGCTTAAGCACCTGCTCTGGAGTGTGCTTTCCCCCTCTCACTGACTTAAGCACTGCTTAACCCTGGTAGAATCAGTCCCATTATGTTGATTAAACATGTCACTGTTACAGGCATTCACTTGATGATTTTTTTTTAGCTGCAGCATTTTTTTTAACTCACACTTTGCCATGTGCTCCATAGAACAATAACACTGAGTGATACAGTATTTTCAATAAAAATGCACATGTTCAATCTCTCCTTTCACAAAGTGGAGCAATTCTGAAGAAATACCATTCCTGCAGGGACTGGAGGTGTTATATGAGGAGAAACTAATGAGAGAGAAGTTGGGTCTACAACATTTCTGCTTTGGTGATGTTTTTGTTATCCAACTGGAATTTTAAAATTTGTGCTGAAAAATATTTTGTAAAAAAAATATAAATTGATACTATTGGGCTCTGAAAACATTACTATTTATTATGTCTTACAAAAACACAGAACTTTTCTGACATACTGAAAATGTGTGTCTGTTGAACAAACATTTTGCCTATATACTTTATGCTGTTGCCAAAAGCTCAACTCTAAAGTCCTTCTTAAAAGGTTGGCTTGTTAAAGTCTGTGATTTGTATTTTAATGAAAAAAGAGAATGGAAAATACTAGAAAATTATGTCTGCATTACTTTCATGCTACAATTTTTTCTATCAAAAATTAGTATAGGGAGGAATATATGATGTTTTAGAATGTTTATTCAGCAAAAATTATACATTTTAGTCACCATTTTTTACGGTAATTGAAACTTAAGATAGCTTCAAAATTAATAACCATTGAACAGTTGTTTTGCTATAGTATTAGATGGGTTGTCTTTACTGAAATGTATTTTACGAGTGTTTGGTGTTTGTGCAGCTGAAGACAAACAGGCAAAGAGAGAATGGATCAGTATGAGTGGTGCCAACAATGAGCTTCCTTTGTGTTCATGCTTGTAGGGAAATCTGCATGGAGTGAATTGTTGTATTGATGCTTGACATTCATGTTTCATATAGCACATTTAAAAAAAAAATATATATATGCTACTGTGTTAATGAACCTGTACTTGTTTTTCCATTAATTTAATTTGATTAGATTTAATAATCTCAAAGGTGTTCATTTGCTACTGTAGCAAATTGATGTAGTATGTAGCACCTGAAAATTTAATTTCTTTTTGTTTTTTTGGTTGTTTGGTGTACCTTCTGGTGTAAATGGAGTACAGTGGGGTTATCTCAGCCAAAACACACCCCACAGATCTATGAGTAGTCAAAATTTGCAGTTGTCTATTACTAAAGAACCAATACCTATTCATTCTTCTGGGGCAAACCAGAAACATTTAAGAGACACAGGTCCCCTTTCCTCTTGATTTTCTAAACTCACTAATGTCTGAAAGCCACAGGAAAACAAGTTAAAATGAACACACCACGTAAATTCCTGTTCTTTTTTTGCCCTAGATTTGGCAGTTTTCACATCGCACCAGTTCCTGCTCACTGCGTGCACGCTTGCTGGCTGTACAAACAGTTCCCAGGTCACCTTGTTTACAGCACAGCTGCCACCATCTCACGTAGATGCCCCGGTTCTGACAGTTTTGGATTCTAGAACAATATATGTACAGTAAGTAAGGATTTCTTCTTTCCTGACAACACAATAGTGCATCAGTTTATTCAAGAATTCCAGTGAGTTCAATCAGGGGAAGGGTTTGTGACATAAAATTAAATTTATTATGATTAAATGCATAGAAGTGATTAGTTTAGTGGTTCTGTGAACCTTCTGATTATCACTTGCCAACTTAATTTCCATTTTGTCTTTACGCAATCAGTATAACCTACATATGGGCATAGCCTCTGCAAACTTCAGTGCGGGAAATATTCTGGTGATATGCCCCTTTTGTAGCCCCTGGTTTGTGTGTAATCATTTATCTACTGAGTACAAATAGTACATTAGAGGTATGGTTAGATTTATTTTTGTGATTGCACAACTGCATTTTCAAATTCTCAAAATAATCCCCATGAAGTCCCCTAAACAAAGCCTTACATTTTTCAGCGTGGTCTGAATCTTTATTTGGTCTGGTCTTAATTATATTTTGCTTTTATTTGCAGATGGAAAGAACCAGTAGAAGTAAATGGAATCCTAGATCGCTATATAATTTATATGGCCACCAATGAGCAGAATTTTACAAAGTGGAATGTAATCTATAACAGCACAGAACTTTTCCTGGATTTTACTATTCCGCAGCTTTTCCCGGGTACTGAATACCTCATAAAACTAGCTGTAAGTTTTAAAGATGTGTAGTAGAGGTGTAAAATGGTGAAAATGATTCTGATTTTGTTAGCATCTTAATGTTTAATGGTTCTTTTGTCCACTTTGTTTAACCTCTTCTTTTTGAAGCTAAGGTGGATGAGCCATCCTGGACAAAAGTGGTTTTTTTTTGTTTCAAAACAGACTCACAAAAATGTGTACATAATTTAAATACAGTTTTTCTTCAAGGATAAGTTGGATAACTAATAAAGAATTGACCAAAAATATATGGAATGCTTTTAAACTGTCTCCTTGGACCCAGCTTACAGGAAAACATTGAATGTATTTAAAAGTGTCAACCTTTCCTGTTTTGTACCATGGCAATTTGTTCTTTCATCTAAAATCTGTATGTAGAAGGAAATAGCAGAGAGGAAGAGTTCAGTGTAAAGCAGCAATTTGTGTATTCAAAACATTTTTAAAGACATTAGTGTTTTCATTGCATTTCTTTATAATTTTTTTGGTTTTTATTTGTGATGGTTTTGGTTTTATTTTGTGATGAAATAGAACAGCTGCAGCTCACTAACAAACCTGAAAATATGTGAATAACAGGAGGGGATTGTCCCTTGTTTTAAGCACACTGTTCATTTTATAACAATACCTATATAAGGATATTTGCTTTGATAAAAGCCATAGAAAAATATTCTGCTCTTGATTATGAATAAATTTACATTTATGTAGACTGGATATGCATTCATTTTTTCTTAACATGCTCTTGAATGTTCTAAATATTATACCACAAAAAATAATCTACCTTCAGGTAATGATAAGGATCTGACTTGAACCTGAAAAAACAAGGATACTCAGTCTAATTAAAGCTTAGATTCATGTTGAAATTAATTCATTTGTGCCTGGATATTTCAGCATAGTAAATTGCTTAGCATATATAATAGCGCCATGTCCAAAATGAAGACACTACTTCAACAACCATTTTATGCCTTGATTTTTTATTTATTCCTTACAAAAGGATTTGTGCTGTCCTTCACTGTGCCACAGCTCTTCCCTGCTCCTGCCCAGCTGCTGTGCATGGGGGCACGAGAGGGCATCAGGGAAGAATAAACAGCTACAATCTGGACAGCAACTGGGACTGCTTCTTTTGGTGGCTCTGCCTTGGGATACGGGAGGAAGTGTTATGTGGATGTTGGTTTTGCTTCCTCAGCGTGCGCAGATTTTCTAGAAGTTACCAAATAAATTTTTTTGAACCCTTTGCTCTTTATGTTTTATTTCTCATTTCTTTGTAAATTTTTTATCCCCCTTAATATTTGCATTTAATCAGAAAGTAGGAAAAGGTAATTTCTTCTAGTGACAAAGATAACCAGATTTACCTGGATAAAATGCAGTGGTCTGTGATAGGGGAGTTAGAAGATCTAAATGTACTTGCAGCTTTGAAAAGGATGAGTCTGAAAGTGCATGAAAATCTCAATATATCTTTGAAGTGTGATAGCTTTTTTAAAACTTTTGTATCTATCATACATAGAACTAGTTAGACTGGCTTGAGAAGAATGTACTATTACAGGTTTAGAGGTTACGAAGATTAAACATGACCAAATGTTACTTGTATGCTTTATGAAAGGAAAAACCCCAAACATAAAAAACCCAACAAAAATCAAATCTACAAGAAATTCAAATCAAGCATACACACCTGAAAAAAATTGAAGTATTTAGTGTCTCATATATAATTTAACAGAATTTCAGTAAAACTTTAGAATAAAAATACCCCAAACAGCCATCAACAGTGAAAGACGTAACTAAATTGTTCCTTTCCTTTTTTTTTTTAGAATGAAATATTTCTATCAGCTAGAACCTTTTTCTTTTCCTTGTTTCACCATTACTATTAACTTTGGTTTATATACATTTAAAAATTGGTTTTGCTTGCTGTGTTATCAAAAATTGCAGCTTGAACACAGGAATCAGGAGCTTCATGAGCAGAACTTTCAGCACCTCACAGGCTGTTGCCTTTAACTTTTGTATGAAAGGTTAATATTACTACATTGAAGAGAGTTAAGAAAATGTTTATCCTTGCATGCTGCAAACAATTTTCAGAATTGATTACTGCCATTTAATATGCAGCAATTTTATTAATAAATGAGTACAACAGGTTTTTTAAGCAAATCTAATGCTTCTTTCCAAAAGTCAACCAAGAAGACGTAAGGTCATGTCTCCATGGATTAGTGCAAAGGAACTTGTTTTTGTTCTGTTCATGCTCTAAGCTGGGTGAGTGTGAGCCAGGCCAATCTGAAAGCAAGTGGAAAGCTGCCTTTAGTAGCCAGGGTGTCACTCTTATTTGAATGACTGAAGTGCTTTTGTGATCGAACTGTTAAGCCAGTATCTCCTCAGGACACTGCAGTCTGGGTAAGCTGGCTCAGGTCCTGGGTTGCTATGTGGTGTCATCTGATATGGTTTGCATCTGTCCTTTGGCTGTCCAGTTCCTTTGGTATTTTTGCAAATTTCACCTGAAATCTGTTTCTCAGAGTGACAAAATGGGAACTCAGTCTGGATGGAGGTTTTCATGGCTTTGAGCATCACTGGATGTGATTGCCAGATGTCCAGTCCATTTGGATACACTGATCTAAAATCTCACTACCTAAAATGCAGATGAGCTCTCTTTTGCTTATTTTCATTAGAAGAACCAGAAACTTCATGTCCCAGCAAATTTCAGTGATACAAAAATTGAGCTGTGTGAAATTCAAGAAATAAATGAATGGAAAGGCTGCTTTACCAAGCCCTTTCATTAAATGCTCTCCACTGCTGAAGCAGGCCTGGTGGAAATCAATTAGCAAGTCAGTAAGGAATAAATGAGAAAGAGGCCTTTTCAGAAATGCTCTTTTTGGCTTCTTTATGAAGCCAGTGGAAGTGGAATCATTCAAAGATTACTCTGCTTCTCCTGGAGGAATAATTTTCTTAAATATTTTACTTACCAAAATGCTAATAGTTACCTGAGCATCCATCTAAATTGATGCTGTTTTTGGGGTTTTTTATAAACTTTGTCATGTTTAGAGTAAATGCCATTTTTCAGACATTCCCAAAACTGAGGTTGCATGTCTTTACTTGATAGTTCAGACTGAACATGGAATAATTCCTTACTTTCATTGGGAATGTAATTTCCAGTGATATCAAAACAATCTTTATGTATAAAAGAGCCTCTCATTTACAAACAATACTTATTTTTACCCCTGGGGTCAGTATACAGTTTTGGAGGGCCTAGGGAATATGTTTGACTGCTCTCTGATTTGGAAAACAATGGGAAATGGGAAACTGAAGCTCATCCTTTCTAATAAAATATAATAGATTGAGAGAAAAAAATTATTCCTGGAGATCTGGAGAGCAAGGTTCTTTGTGTGCTGATGAACCACTTGTCCACTTTAGTACATGGACAACTTAGAAAAACACAGATAATCTCGTAAGTTTTATGTAAGTTTATGTCCAAATGTCAATATCTGTTGAATTTAGGTTTTGATTAATTTTGTTATTAAACAAAACCCTAAAAATAAACAATAACCTAACACAAAAATCTTTCAATCCAGTACCGATATATTTATATATATTTGTATGTTTTTTAACTTGTGTAGTCTTGTCATCAGCATTAGTGCAAATAATTGGCAAAGCATCACACAGACCATAACTGTGTGCATGTAGAACTTTAAAAGCCTATTATATGGAGTGATATGCACTTTTTCCTGCACATTTTATTATTTCATATCCCAAACAAAATATAAAAATTGCGTGGTTAACATTTTGTTATCTGGCAACTGAAATACAAATTATTTTACTTTATTTTCCATAAACATGTGGTACTAACAACTGATACACACTGGTTTATAGTAGTGTTTTTTCATTGTTATAATTGCACGTGCTCTGGGTGCTGTTGTGAAGTACAGAAGAATGTTTTAGGTATAGTGTACCTAAAAACTAAGTATCATGAGTTATTATACATCCTCTTGTTATTTAAAAGAGGTAAACAAATCTATGCTAAGAAAACAGTCTTACCTGAAAATCACAGGCTTACTAAGTTTAGATGTGGAAGAATAATGAAACTTAGGCAAAAAATAATTGCTAAAATTATTGGCACTACATTGAAAGGTGTTTATTTGTTCTGATTAATATTTTAAGGCTTGCACTGGAGGTGGGTGTTCAATAAGCGCAGCCAGCGCAGCTATAACAGATGAGAGTACACCAGAAGGGGTTCCTTCTCCAAAAGCCCAGTCATATGCATCTGACTCCTTTAACATCTCGTGGACTAAGCCTGAGTATCCGAATGGTAAGTGAACTCTTTTAGCCTCAAGTTAAAAAGATGATTAGTAAAGGTAAATTAATATTCTAAATGGCAGCTTATATGTGGTGCTTAATTTTTAATGATCATTTTAGCACATAAAATACCTGAGATAGTATCACTGTCTGCAGCTGGGAGATTGTGGTTTTCAGCCCATCGTGCAGTTTCAGTGGCTCAAAAGTGCTCCCTTTTGATAGTTCTTGTGTACTGCATCTCATTGTTCAATGTTTTCCAGGACAACTGAGCTGAGGAATAGGCATTCTTGGAGAATATCGGTCTAGGATGTTAATTTCATCCTCCAATAAAACATTAATTTCTTTTACATTAATTGATATGTAATAATAATTAGATTTGTGTTCTGTGTACTCATCATATAGTTTTACATTTCTATGGCTGTGGAAGTTAAACAATATATTTTCTTTTGTTTAGAAATGTTTTCCATTTCGAAACATCCATGTGTAAAACTTTTAGGCAAATGTTACTTTTCTAGTGGGGTTGCACAGTATTATTTACCTTGGAATTCACTCTGATTTTATTATCATGCATGTAGCAGTTTAAATCACTGCTACATACGTGATAATAAAATCAGAGTGGTGCTATGTAGGAATCACTAAATTTGAAGTATCAGAAGTGTTTTTCTTTATTGTCTAATGATATTATTTCAGTATATATGATTATTTCTCCCAGTGGTTTCACATTAATTTCATTTTGTCCTGCAAGTTTTTTTCCCACTTTCAGTTGTGATAAAGCACATCATACTTGTTCAACTTCACTAAAGACATTTTAAATTATTCCCCCAAAAGTGGTGATTGTATTCTGTAAGGTCTTACATTAAATTTAGAAAGAAATAAGAATATGTCGCCTGTTAAATAATGTATTTGATAATTTATGGTTCTTTGTATGGAAGTCATTGTGGAAGATTTTGCTTCCTAGCCCCTTAGAAACTTTCTAACCCTGTTTCTAAAATCTCATCAGCATATGTGGCAAAGGCAAGGAGGTAGGAGAAAGGAGAGGGGTAAGGGATGGGAGGGGAGAAATGGTGAGGAAGGTCATGTATGTGGCTTAGTGCTTAAGTCTGAATATTTTTCACTAAAATAGGCAATTTTTTATAGTTAGTCCCAGGACCTGATCCTGTTATCCTTGCATTGGGGAAAAAAAATCCAAGCAGTTTAGAGAGTGGTATAACTAATCAAATAAATATAAATACATATGTCCATATACATATTTATACATGCATATCAACAACACACAATGAAGACCTAGAGTTTAAGAAATAAATTTCCACAAGCTTCCTTTAGAACAACTAAAAGCTGGGATACATGATTAAATTTGGGAGTTGTAGCTTGTTAATACAGCATTTACTATGTAGCTTGGCTCTCCTTTTAACTACAATAAACAGCTTGCTAGGGAACCATTGAGGGTGTTGGTACACCCTCAGTGAGTTTGCAGATGTTTCCAAATTGGGTGGGAGTGCTGGAGGGCAGGAAGGCTCTGCAGAGGGACCTGGACAGGCTGAATCAGTGGACTGAGGCCAATTTTATGAGGTTCAACAAGGCCCAGTCCGGGTGCTGCCCTTGGGTCACAACAACCCCAGTCAGCTCCATAGGCTGGGGCAGAGTCGCTGGAAAGCTGCTGAGTGGAAAAGCACCTGGGGGTGCTGGTCAACAGTGGCTGAACTGCAAGAGCCAGTGTGTGCCCAGGTGGTCATGAAGGCCAATGGCATCCTGGCCTGGACCAGCAATAGTGTGGCCAGCAGGACCAGGGTGGCGATTGTTCCCCTATACTCGGCACTGGTGAGGCCACACCTCCAATTCTCTGTTTAGTTCCAGCCCTCTCACTATAAAAAAGGACATTGAGGTGCTAGACTGAGTCCAGAGAAGGGTAATTGGGCTGGGAAAGATGCTGGAGCACAAGACTGATGAGGAGCAGCTGAGGGAGCTGGGGGTGTTTAGCTGTGAGAAAAGGAGGCTCGGGGAAGATCTTATCCCTCTCTACAACTCCCTGGAAGGAGGGTGTAGCCAGCTGGGAGTCAGTCTCTTCTCCCAAGTAACAAGCAATAGGACAAGAGGAAATGGCCTCAAGTTTTGCCACAGAGGTTCAGGTTGTGTATAAGGAAAAATTTCTTCATGGAAAGGGTTCCCAAGCATTGGAACAGGCTGCCCAGGGAAGCAGTTGAGTCACCATCCCTGAAGATATTTAGAAGATGCAAAGATGTGTCACTTTGGGACATGTTTTAGTGGTGGATTTAGAAGTGCTGGGTTAACAGTTGGACTCAATGATCTTCAAGGTCCTTTCCAAACTAAATGATTCTGTGATTTATCTAATAACATCGTTTCTCATTCTCCAATTTTCTATTTCTATCCTTTCCCCATTTTCTTGAAAAAAATTTAAAAAAAAACTCCAACAGCAAATAAGCTCTAAAAATTTTGACTGAGCAAGTGCTTAATCAGGAAGGTTCATATTGTTCAGTGACTTTGTTTTGCTCATTCTCAACGCATCTTTTGGGCTGCCTTGTGGCCACATCATTTATAATGGGTGTGTCAGTGTTTTAAAACTCTGTAAGAGGCTGAAAAATATCATAGTGGAGAAGAATAAAATTTGAGAAAGACCAGCAGAAGGTACTTAGGTACTTTCCCTAAAACTTTCTTTTTTCAGCATTCTATTGGTGCATTCTTGATTTTCCTCTATTTTTTTTTCCCCAAAAGCATAGAAACTGTTTCCTGCTTTGAACTGAGTTGGTTCAAACTTGGTGTGTTTCAGGCTGCTAAGCAGTGCTTTTCAAAAATACTGAACTTGGCTTTGTTTCAGGTGGAAACCTCAGAATTGCAAAGATTTGCATATCTCCTTATTAGATCTCTGGGGCCATTCCTGCCTCCTTTAGTTTGCTACTGCTTGACAGATGCTACTGTTTATTTCCATGGGCTGGGGAGGCTTATCAGCTTCGAATGGGTGTGTGGGCTGGCTGGGGTTTGGACAGCACAGACTTTACTATGCTTTCGTAATGTATGTGGGGTCCAGCTGCTTGCCGTGAATTAGAAAAAAGTTAAGGAGAATTAAAATGCTACCCTGGAGGTCAGAGGTGGCAAACAGGATTAAAGGCTACATGCTTCTTCGTAAAGATGGCACAATGAGGGGAAACAAGCTTTGGGGTACAGGAACACCTAGGCTCATGTTGTCCAGATGTAGATATTGAACTTTAGGGCTACAGATTTTTGTTGAGTGTAAGGCCTATTTACATTATTTAGAGGGAAAAAATATTTCATAGAAAAATGGTAAATTAAACACCTCATTCTTTGTTGAAAGTTGCTTCAGAAATATCATTTATGTACCAAGTAGAAAAAAGACTTTTGGAAGATGGCCTGTTGAATATATTTGAAATATCGACATTTTATTTTGTCTTATTTTCAATCCAACAATAAAATGGTTGATGGGACATGGCCCAGATTCTGCCACTCTACACATACCTGTCACATATGTATATAGGTAGTAGATAGTATAGGCAATATTGACCATTTAGATGAGGGCAATGTATAGAGAGGCTTGTGAAATCATGTGTCATCAGATATTCTTCTTTGACCATTCATTACTCCAGTGGCCTTAATAAGCAATGATTTCTTCTTCAGAGCACATCCATTATAATATTGCCATATAGTTTGAGATCTAATCTTCTAAAATCCTTGAAAATTTTCCACTGAAAATTTTCCTTAGCTGGTCAATTCTCAAAAACTTCACTTTGTGTTCATGTCGTAGATAAAATCAAGTCTAAATCAGGACTGTATCTTCCAAGGCCATGTGGAATTTTAGTGGAAAATATTAGGTATAGTAAAAACTGATTTATAAAATTATTCCATGAACTAAGCCAGTACTTGTTCTTGCAAATCCTTGTGCTTATGAGAGACGACTGGTGTTTGTAGTCAGTGAAATTGATGTAGGTAAAAGTATGTTTGCTTAAGATTTGACCTGTAGATTGCACCTTAAAAGTAAAGTGCTTGTAGTACTTTGGATTCAAAACCTCTTTAGTGTCTTAAATATCATTGACACATTATATGGCCTCACCCAGAGAGGGGAAAAGAGGAAGAAGAAGACTTTATAACTTTCTTCAGTTTAAGTTTAATTTGCATTCTTGGATTTCTTTTAAAAGGTGGAACATAGTTGTACTATAGACAATAGAGATTTTGTCTTCAGTGAAATCAAGATTTGGCCTAGCTGCCTAGACTTCATAATGATGAAGAAACTTTCATAGTGACCACGTTGCTCAGGAAGCCTTGTAAATCACAACAATGTCCAATAGTCTTAAATTTTTTATGCATGGTAAACTTCAGCAGTATCTAGCAAGTCTCAAGAAGTTAGTGAACTTTGGATCAACTTTGAACTTCTTTTCTGTATGTTTTGGAGGCCTATACTGGTGAAATAGGGAGTCAGAATGGCTTTTCCCTGGTAAAAATAGTTATTGCCTAATTTAGAAAAATGGCTTCATATCTCAAAAATTGACTATTAGCCCTTTTCTTCTGAAATGTATTTTTTTTCTTTCTTTTCATACTGTAGTTTTCTCCATCAGTATCCTACAAGGCAATGTCAGAAGTAAAATCAAGAGGTAATGGATCAGATTTTTCGGGATGATTGTTCTCTGACAGTACTGGGAGAACTAACAAAAGCTCACAGAGTTAAGCAGCAAGCTGCTCCTCAGGTGGGGATGCTGCACAGTGCTGTGGCTTTAGGAACTCTCTAAAACATTGTTGCCAAGTGACCTCATTGTGATTCATGCTGTTACCATAAGTATCAAAGGAATTAGTAATGATTTATTAGGCACTGATCTGTACTCTCTGGTGACCAGTGACAGGACCCAACAGAATGGCATAAAGGTGTCTCAGGGGAGGTTTAGGATGGATACCAGGAAAAGGTTCCTCGCCCAGAGGGTGTTGGGGCACTGGGACAGGCTCCCCAGAGAAATGGTCGTAGCACCAGCCTGACAGAGCTCAGGAAGTGTTTGGACAATGCTCTCAGGCACATGGTGTGATTCTTGGGGTTGTCCTGTGCAGGGCCGGGGTTGGACTTTGGTGATCCTTGTTGGTCCCTTCCAGCACAGGTAATTCTAAGATTCTATTCTATGATACTTTAAAGGGGTTATTGCTACAGGTATAGTAGATTAGAGTTATCTCAGTGTTCAGCATTTTTTCCCTGTAAAACGAATCCTTAATGCCAGCATTCACATTTTTCCTCTGAGATAAACAAATTATTTTAAAGTACATACCCATATATATAATTTGTTTATTTAATGGAGGAAAAATATCAACCATTCCTGTTATTGCTTCACAAGCAACCAGACACAGAACCACAAGGGATTTTTGCTTTAGGAAGCCTGTCAAATGTGGTAAGATTGATAGTGTGAGATTTTCCAGGACCTCCTCCTACACACATCTCTGCTGTCTGAGTTGAGTTTAGCCTCTCACTTTTCTAGAAGAGAGCAGAATTGAGGAGTGTGTGAATCACTTCACCATACTCAGCTCTTTAGCATATAAATCTTTTGAAGGAGAACTCTTCAATGCTCAGCTGAAACAGTTGTGTATATACTTTTATTTATGAAGCAGTTCTCCATTTTCTGAAGGGGAAAATATTTTTTCAATTTCACAGAGAATCTTCTTCAATGTAGTTTAAAAATTAATTTTAAGGGAAGAAATTTACAATAGAATTTGTCTTTTGTAATGGAAGGATTGGAAGGCATCCTCTGAACTAAAATCACTTCAAATTAATCCTATAGCTTTGCATTTATTTGTCTTACGATTTCTCATTGAAATAGCATTTAAAAAGGGAGATTGTTCAGAAGTGAGAAAGATGGCAGAGTATCCCTGAGAAAAAGTACTCCTTTGCAAACTCCGTTTCCAAAGTCTAAGCAAATCTGTAAAACTAAGTCTTTAGTTCATTAAGTTCAAAATGTTTACAGGATTTGTTATCCTATCATATACCTTTGGAAGAACAAAGTTTTAGAATTCTTTATAAATGCAGTAAGCAATCATTTGAAATTTTAATTAGTATTAACCAGTTATACAAGAAGGACCATTCTTTCCTGTGTCTAAAAATCCTACTAATGTTTGAGTTTCCAAATATGTTTTCTTTCTGTAGATTGAATAGGCAAGGAGTAGTTTACTTCAGGAATTTTTCTACAGCATATTGAGAAGGAAACAGTAATCATTTCTCTTTTGTGATTTCATGAAGAAAAGTGGGTAAAATTTTCTAACCACCCCACTCCTACCCCAGATTAATGAAGTATGTCGTTTGTTGGCAAAGTGCTGAAAATCTGAACTAATTGTCATAAAGAATGAGTATGAAAAAGGTGTTTTGTGTGACAAAATTACTTGTTGCTGATTCATTGTTGTTACAGCACTGCTCTGAGTTGTCCTTCCACATTTCAATTACTTTGGCAATTTTGTTTTTAAGTCTTAAGCGGTTAAGATGTGAGGTGCTTTTTTGTGTTGTTTGAAAAGCCATATGCAGAGTAGGCTGTGGACCAGAATGGTCTCAGTTTTCCTCATTCAAAGGTGATGTTGGCTGCCACTCAGGAACAAGTTTGTTAAGGGTAATCTTTGGAATACTGTATTTGTTTAAAGAGATGCAGTCCACTAGTGAGGTTTTCAACAATTAAAGATGGGAGAGTATGTTTCTTTTACTTGCTCAGTCATGCTAAACAGTATCTGCTCAATTGTAAACAGTTTGAAATACTACTACTACTGCCTTGGTGTCTGTAGCATTAGTTTTCTTCTAAATCTGTAGCTTTTTGGTTTCTGAGTGCTCTCACATTGTTTTATAGGTATTATTACTAGCTATGGATTGTACATGGATGGTGTTCTGCTGCAAAATTCATCACAGCTAAGTTGTTATGCTTATGGGCTTGCTCCTTGGAGTCTGCATTCCTTCAGAGTCCAGGCATGTACTGCAAAAGGTTGTGCTTTAGGTCCACTGGTGAGTACCTTAATTTACATTCTGGGAGTTTAATAAATGTCAGATGACAGTGAATATCAGAGTAAATGGTGATGATTCACTCTGGGCAGTACTAACCCATCTGGCAAGATGTGACATTTAAAAAAAAATCCTGTTTAAGAGCTGCTAAAGATTCAATAGGTCATTGTTAGGCACCATTCCAAAGTAGAACATAGGTACAGTGAAGGAAGACAAAAACAGAGGCTGAAACACACATTATTGAAATTAAATGGAGTTGATATGTTTGAAAAGTGCAGGTGTGCTTTAACCAGATTTACAAGGATGTATATAAAGAAAGAGTTACTGTTCCAGTAATGAGCAAATTTCTAGCTGCTGGACCAAAAGGACTAAAGTTAACTTGAGAATTGCAGAAGCCAGAAGTGGCAACAGGAGCAAGGAAAATATGGTAGTTCATAAATCTTTTGAATGGACGTATGTGATCAAAATATTATGCTGGACAGATTTTAGCAGTCTTGTGTAACACCCTGTGTTTTCAGGATTTCAGAATACAGGAGTATTAAATTTGACAAATTTGTGAAAAACAGACCTCCTGAGGCTTTTTTATTTTGTTAGAGGTTTTTAGACATATAGCTGAACTGATAAATCTAGTATGATTTCATAGTACTGTAGCTGATGAATAACTAGAATCATATCTACTGTGCTTGGTTTTGTTTTCAAGCATAACTGAGAAAGAAGCCTGTGTTTATTCTGGGATTTAAATTTTCGTTTAATTCAGCTTTATTTGTAGGCTTTTAAATTTGGTAAAAAAAAAAGGGAAGAATAAAGAGATTTGGGAGGGTTTTGTGTTTTTCTTTCAATTTTTTCTATCACAATTAATTTTTTATCAGGAAAGAACTTCCAGGGTTTTTTTTCTATGATGTAATTTGTTAGTCACATTTCAAATATTATTTCCAAGATTGCTTTCATTCAAATGCCAGTAATGTTTTCTCCCTGCAGAAGCCAACTAGACTTTATAACCATTAAACATTTTATAGCTTGCTCTACTTTGAAGAATATTTACTCTTAAAAGCTTGAATGGCTTTTTGCCAGTTTTTCTTGTACATTTTTTACAACTTCACATATACCCCAAAAGCAAACCTTTTTTTAAGGTACTTGATGTGCAATAATGTAATCCGTTGTGTTGGTAGTGATGCTTAAGATGACTCATTACCAAACTTTGCATACAGGTGGAATATGTATGTTTTCAGTACTACTGTCCTATCAAATAGGCATCAAAAGGACAGAACACCAATGGTTATGGTTTTAAAATGTATTTTTAGTAGTCTTTTTTGATGCCTCCACTGAACTACAGACTTGTAGCTTGACTTTTGGAGCAATTCAAAGGGGTTGCTGTAGCTGATACTCATCTGCATCACATGATCAGTACACAAACTCTTTTCCAGAGGCAGTGATCCATCTCTAATCACAGGAATTGAAGTACATCTTGATTTAGGCTCACCTAAGTGCTGCCAGGAAGTTAAAGCACTGGATCTTCATTTGATTTTTAAAAAAGATTTTCATATCAATTATGGAGTAAGTCCAACACTTAAAAGAAAAACGAAAGAGAAACCTAATGTTTTGCCTCTGCTCTAAATAGTATGGGAAACATCTCCCAGCAGTAAACTGATATGCTTCCAGCTATTTTTGTTGCTGATCTTGTGCTTAATGTGCCCTAATCGATCAAGGAACATCATGTGACATTCCCCTAAATATGGAATTTGTCCACCTTATATTTCTGAAGGTGGCTCTGAAGTTCTTAATTAATTATGAGAACATTAGATATTATTCTGTTTCAAAAACTTATTTTTGTTCAGCTTGGGTAGTTTTTGTTTGACTTTTTTTTCTGTGACTATGATTTTGTTCGTAAGTGAGATGCAAATTATTGGGTAAATTAAGAAAAGCTGTATTTTAATCTCTTCCTATTACACCCAAGATACTGCTTTTGTCTGTTCTAATTGTTTGGGTGTTTTGTCCCCAAAGAAGGAAAAAAAATGGTTTGTTAAGGGCTAGTGTAACCTCTAATAGATTCTGTGGAGAAATTCAAGAGAACTAAAATTATGCTAGTTTTGAAATGTGTTAACTCTTCTAAATGTCTTATAAATAAAGGGAAACATTCAACACTGAATATTTCTCATCTCAAACCACTGCTACTAAAAGTTTTCTGTGCCATATGTTTATATAGCATATCATAAAGAAAAGGCTAAAGATGTAATACAGCTGTTGCAACTGTTTAGGACCTGATTGAGATTGCTACAAATTTATATTATTTAAAGATTTTTTGAATCTTCTTCAGTAGAAAAGCATCATTGTTATTAATTTCTTCACATTTCTGATGTTTTTGATTGGAGCATCTGCGTTTAGGAGCACTTTACTGGAAATTAATTTGTTTAGAAAGCACAGTTTAGTCAAATCCTTAAATAAGGATGTTTTTGACTGAAATACCCAAATAATCAATGTGGCAGTGATCCAATAAATCTATGAAGTACTTGTTTATCTTTAAGCATGCACTTTATCCTGTTGACTTTACTGCAACTTACCACTTACTTTAAATATAAGAAAGTGTATAAACAGAGAAGCACATATGGAGGTATTGATGCACATGGCACTTGTAAACAATAAGCTGTCCAATCTTTACATCTGAAAAGTACAACATTCATGTTTCAAGGACAGAGAAAATATGTTTGGTTATTTAGATGACAGAGTGGGTGTGGCAGATTAAAGCATTTATTAGCAATCCCAAGAAACTGCAGCTTAGAGGCACTTACGAAGGTGTGAAACCATCTTATACCTTAGAAAACACCAAATAAATAATGCAGGAGAAACAAAATTGTCACCATAAATAACATAATAACAAATTACTTGGTTCTATAGCACTGAATGTTTACTACAAGTTATGAAATTTCAATACTAAGTATCTGGAATATTGAATAAGTATTTATTTACTTCTATTACAAATCTTTCATATTTACTACATTATCCAGCTCTTTTATATTTTATTTTCTCTTAAAGATTTACTTTTTATTACAACTTAATTTTATTAGGTGAATGTGGAAGTTAATTTAGGGAGCAGCCAATATTCCAGAGAGTAATTTTTTTCCGTCAAATATCTGTAATAATTTACTACAGTGTTTAAAGGCGTGTTCCTTGCAGTTGCTTTTTAAATGCAGAAAGTTACATGGTCTTTTATTGCTGTTTTCTTTCCTTACACTGAGATTGTACATCAACATGAGGTGCAATGGTGTTTTCAAAAAAATAAACTTTAATTCTTTTCCAGTATTTGTTTCCTGTTCCTTACAGTAGTCTCTATTTAAAGTAGGTTAGTAGCTGGACAGCTTCAAACAAATGTAGATGAAAGGACAGCAACATGCTTAAAAATTAGGAGGCTGACAATGTTAGTTACTTTTTATTAATTAAGAAACACCTTTTCTTAAACTTTGCATCACTCATTTCTCCTCTGTGACTATGACACCAAATTCCATCTCCTGTTGAATTTACAGGTAGAAGCTCGGACCATGGAAGCTGCCCCTGAGGGAATGGTTGATGTATTTA
>WBNO01028747.1:22500-60000 GCA_013400575.1 Peucedramus taeniatus | reverse complement strand
TCAAGAGTAGTTAGAGTTCTTGTTATCTGATACACTCCCAGTTCTCAGAGGACTTTAGGGGAAAGGTGACAGAGTCAGGCTTATTTCCCTCAAGTAGTTTCCTCATTCATCCCTATTTATTCTAAGGCTGGTTCAGATAGAATACAGGGTCATTTTTGATTGCATCTGAGTGTCTGAAATTAAGTCCTAGGACAGGAAGAATCAGGTATTACCTCTTTTCCAGAGGAGAGATTTGGAGGAAATTCTTATCTTCCTGCCTCTGTCAGATGACTGTCTTAGCACAAAATTAATCCAAATCTATAGCCCCCAAGATGTTCTGATGCATTTGAATGTGAGTTTGACCTAAAGAGAATCCTTAATTAAGTGTATGTCCTTAGGGAGTTTCATAACACGAAGTTGCAGAGTTATACTCAGAACTCTGTTGCTTATGAATGTAGAAATCAATGTGTGTTATTTTCAGTTTGGGGTTTTGGGGTCTTTTGTTTCTTGAGGGTTTTTTTAATACAGAGTATAACTTCTTTTGATGACACATCATCTAAGGTCCATACTTTTCAGCAAGATAATCAATCGGGAATTTTTGTAAAGAAAAAAATTACATATCTGCTTACTCTGCTTATTTGGAGATGGTGGGTATACCGGAAAGGTTCATTGCAGCCCACTCATCCTCTTGGCAAAGTGGAGAATTCTAGCAGCAGAATACAGCTTAAACAAGCTGACTTTTGCATGCATACATCAGAGTGTTGCCCATCTAACCTTTTTAGTTTAATATTTACTATATATGAATAAATAGAGTAAAAATCAGGCCATCTATTCATTTAACTTCTATAAGAAAGTTCCTCTTATAGCCTTGAACTTAGCACAGCGTACCCAATACTTCCAATACTCTCTACAAACAGAAGTCAAAAAGGGAGTGTTAAGAATCAACCTAGTGCAGAAAGCAATGACTGCTAGGGGAAGACATCGCCTGCAGATGACAACAGAAGTGGGGAAAGGAATGCTGAAGCCCCTTGAAATTCCTAGCCTGTCTTGTGCTGAAGACTTGAGAATGAGGAATGGAAGTTATTACAAAATGCTTACCACCTTCTGCACCAGAAATATAACCTCCTGTCCTAGGGTGACTTGACACCTCCGCACTCCCAATGTGGATACATTTGTGGGAGCCCTTAGCTGCTTTTCCAAACCAGCCATTAAGGAGATTTTTCATATTTAGTCCCCTTCCTCTCATTTTGTCTGTCTTCTTAGTTCTAGCTACAGACCTATAACACTTACCACTCCTAAAGACATTTGAGGGGGGAACAAAGAGGATGCATAACCCATTTTCAAATAGCCACATTTAATCTGTTCACCAGATCAAGAGTTAGGGGTATTTTGCATTGGAATTGTAGGGCATTTAAATTTTGATTTGCCTGGCTGGAAAACTCATGGTTTTGCATGCACTTCAGGATGATTGTTGAGTAAATTTTAGTTGAGCTTCAGTAGGTTTTGAGCAACTTCACAATGCACCATCTAATAGCATAATTCCTGTCAGTATCAGGTGTGCTGTTCTTTTCTTTTCCTTAGTACAGGTGTCTCTGAGGAAAGCAAAATTAAAGTCACTCTCTAATTCCTATATCTGACCATTTCTTTGGTGAGGACTCTAGCATCAGACCACAGATGGTGTTTTAATTGATATTCTGCATCACTCTATTCCCATAGTTATGTTTTTTGTCGCATGTACATTGTCTTGTACTTTGTCATTTATTCAGTTTCGTGTGATAAAGCTGAAACATGGGGCTGGACCCCATTTTTGTCAGGAATGTATTATCAGTTCTTAACAGGCTGAAATTCCTAGTGACTGCCTATAGCAGGATTGGCTCCAAGACTGTTTCTACTCACTTGGAATAGTATAGGGAATAATGGCAATCTTCTAGAGATGGCTCTGGTAAACAGTATTGAGTAGAAGGGAATTTGCCAATCAGTTTTCTTACAAAAACAGTCTTTTAGTTAATTAATGTCTTCCAGTGTTTTTAACCCACATGAAGACTACATTGACTCTGCTTGGGTATCTGTGGTAACTGCTAAATGCAAAAAAAAACCAATTTATGACATTAAACACAATATGATTAATGTCAATGACATAACCCAAACAAGATATATAGAATCTGGCTAGAGCTTCCCCAGATAAAGAAATTGAGTTTGAATATTTCTATGTGTTGGCTTTAAACAGATAAACTTCTCTTTAGAGACTAATATAAATCCTATCTGTTTTCTCAGGTAGGGAAAACATGATGAAAACTGGGATTTGATGAGATTTTGATCAAGTTTTTCTTTGCACTTTATAAGGGGGAATCAAATTATATTTTGACTATGTAAGTTTCCAGTGTGATACCAGAAAGATCACTGTGATCAGTCATCCTTTTATAGGGATAATTGTGTGCAGTTGATGTGGCTGTTTGTGTTACTCTTTTTATTTTTGCCCTAAGTAGCCTAGAGGGAGGTAATTTATAAGTACAACAGTACCTGAGTGATTCTGTGGTTCTTTCAATCTACAAGTGCATCACTTGTGACACCTCATGAAAGGTGACTGGAAAAACCAAAAGAATGTCATATGTCAGGCAAAAATCCTAGATCAAGTTTAGAGCTCCATTCCTTCCAAAGTATTACAACTAAGTGTAATGACATTTGACAGTATTGACTTTTTTTATATGACTTCTTTCAGCTAACTCAGCATTCTGAAAAAATAAATAGTGTTCTCCCTCTGTGATTGAAAGGGTTAAATAGTACCAATTCATTACCACTCACAAAAGGATTTATTTTCTTCTCATAAATCAGTTTTATTCCACATTTTTATTATTCCCTTGGGTCATCTGCTCCAATTGAAATCAATACAAGTGCAAGTGACACAATCAATCTAGATATTTGATTATGGATTTGAGACTCCAAGTTCTGCTCTGTGCGTTTAGCTAGTCTCCTTCTGATAGTGTCCCTGGAGAATGGAAAATTCTTATTGGCATCCATGAATTATGGGCATAGATTCAGAAACCAGATACTGTGATAATCTCCATTTATGTACAGCTGCAGCTAGAGAAAGAATGTTCTAACCACGGAGAAGCAAACTTGAAGGTTTAAAAGCTAACTGTTTCTGATTTTTTTTTTTACTGCATAAAATCCCTCATGAAATAAACTTGATAAAGTCTCATAATTTGTCTATAAAACCCCCCAAACAAAATGGTTGAAATCAGTAACTATATGCTCTGTCATCAGCTTAAGATTGCAAGTGCTGCAAATGCTTTTGCTCTTTGATGTCTTGTGTCAAATGTGATGTTTTGCCATTGGATTACTGAAATGCGCTGGGACATTTCCTCCTGTTTGTACCAGGATAACAGTGCTTAGAGACTGGAAACCTTTTTGAAACCCAGAGAAGTTGGTTGTACTCATAGAATGCTTTCCAGAGTTTGGTTTAGGTCATGGGCTGATTTCTTAGTGTGTGTCTCCAAAACACTCTGTACAGTGTGCAGTGTGGGGGGTCCAGGACTGATGCCTCTTGGTGCTATTGCAGAAAAATTGAGTTACAGTACAGATGAATATAATTACAGCAGAGATTTAACACTATACTGCAAACACTGTTTTTAGTGGAAGGTCTAAATGAGACTGACTCAGCTGCAAGACTCATTAGATGTTTCTGTGTTTATGAAAGAGTAATGAGAAAAACTAAAACAGTAATTCAAGTCAAAAAGGTTTCTCCTTGGAAGCTTCATCAACAATTACAAAGGTTTTTTAAGTTCAAAGCCTCATGGCACTGAGCTGAAAGCTCCAAAGGGTAGATGAGACCACACACTGAAGATTCCTTCCTGCCTGCCATCATGACAAATCCTAATCTTGGCTGCAGTCATTAACCATCCATGGGGTCTGTGCTAACTTTCTTGTATGAGCTCTCACATCAAGCTGGGGGCTTTATTCATATTTCAGTCCTAGAATTAATGAGCACATAAATGCACATTACTTAGTGTTTGTAACACTAATAATCACTTATTTCTACTGACAGGAACATGCTTTCATCATAATGATTACCCCTGCTTTGCCTTAGGGTTCTTGAAGTGTTGTGAAAATTTTCTTAGAATCATATAACAGCTGAGGTCAGAGAGCACCTCTAGGGAGCAATCAGTTCAAGCTCTCTTCTCCAAGCAGGGTTAGTTGGAGCACATTGCCCAGGAGAATGTCCAGCTGGCTTTTGAGTATCACCAAAGTTGGAGACTCTGAGCAACTTGTTGCAGTGTTTGACCAATGTCAAAGTAAAAAAAAGTTTTTTCTTAGGTTTAAAAAGAATTTCTTGTATTTTCTGTATGTACTCATTGTGTTTTGTTCTGCTGCTATGTGTTGCTGAGAAATGTTTGGCTACTTTATGCCCTCACAACAGATATTTGTAACCTTTTATGCATTTTTAAGATTCTTTCTCCTCTTCTTGAGGCTAAACAACCTCAGTTCTCTCAAGCCCTCTTTGTGTGACATATTCTTCAAGGCTTTAATCATCTTTGCGTGGACTCCATCCAGTAAGTCCAGATCTGTGTTATGCTGGGGATCCCAGAACAGGAGGAGCTCCAGATGTGTCTCAGCAGGCTGAATAGAGAGGAGGAATCCCTTTCAGTGTCAGTGACAGACAGTGTACACATTCTGTATGTCTCAAGACAATCTAAGATAGCTCTACCAAATCTGAGTCTGTAAGAAGCCTGAGTGATGACTTGAGTACCAGTCAGAAACTAGTAGTCAGAAACTGGGTTTTCTAGATTTCAGATTTCTGCTGTACATGCCAACAGAGATTTTGATCTTGTTCTTCAAATATTTTCCAATTTTCAGTTTTAAAACTAAAGCCTTCTTTTACTTCCCAGGGAAAAAGATTTTTCAATGTAGATAATGTGAAACTCTTCTTATTTATAGGAAAATCAATATTTTGGATTCATAATTTTTCCCGTTTCCCACAGTGCTTTTAAATGACCCATTTTGACTCATTCAGCAACTCCTCCTAGCCCATGAGAGTGAAGTTTTCATGTATTAGGAGTCTTTAAGTTTTGAACTCAGTGTGATGGACTGTGACCATGATATGTCCATAGGAACAATACATCTGTCAGCTCAGGAGAAGGGGAGCAAATAGTGGTTCAAGACATTGAGGCAAAAAATCAGCAGTGTGCTCATCTGAAAAAAAAAAAAAGAAAAAAGCAAACAAAAAAATCATCCAAAACTGAATGCCAAAACATAAAAACCAACCTTATCTCAAAACACAAAAAACCCCCAATAATTTGTTGAAAAGGGGAGTATGGCATCAAAGCCAAACTACTTCAGAAGTCAGTATAACAATTGAGATGATAATTTGAGAACAGTTCATAATTACAGTTCTTAAGAAAAGAGAGTTGCCAATAATGCCAAGGAAGTATTTTAGCTGGTTTTCTGCTGGGATAATCAAACTAATGGAAAGTGATATTTTTTATTCTGAATACTCCATTAGAAGCAATGGAGAAGGAGAGGGAGAAAAGAAAAATCTTAGCTGGGAGGAAAGTAACTTTTGTGGTAATTAATGAGGCTGAAGAATAGGCAAAACTAATGGACAAAAGAATGAGCTGAGACACAAAGTGTGCATATTCACAGAATTTCCCCCAAAGATGTGGTGCCAAAGAGACACAAACTAGCTGTCTCAGACAGGCTCAGAAACTGGTGACAATGGAGATGAATTCTGGGGAAAAGGGCTGAAAATGTGAGTTTTGTTTCATTTTTATTTTGCTATTCTGATCTGATATTCACTTTTTCTGTGGCCCAAGTTACAAGGCTTAACCTCTGTATGCTCACAGTCATATTAAGCAGGCATAAAACCAACTGTATTTGTGATAACTAAGTAATCTTTGTATAGATCCTCACATGAACTGTTCCTTGAGCTGGATTTTTGTTACCTTTAGTCTTTTACTAATCTTCTACAGTGGTAATAGTTCTGCTTCTGTCTGCTTCAGTATTGTAGGGCAACATGTTCTGTAATGTAACAGAGGTTATCAGGACATAATGGAACTATATGTAAAGTATGGATTGATATTAATCACAAATGCAGTGATAGTAATAGAATTACTTGGTATTTGCCCACATTTGTGAAATATGTATCTTTCTCTGTTTAATACGTAAAAAGGATACATCTCAATTTATTACTTTTTCTCTTAATAACATAAATTTTGATCCTGATGGAAAGAGTACATTTAAATATGCCAGATTTGGGGGAAAAACAGTTCTTAAGCGTAAGATGAATGTGTTTAGCTTGTATTATTTCTTTGCCATGAGAATGGTTTCGTGTTGTACCATTTCCTGCGCTCCTCACAACCTTTGTCACATGAATAAGATATCAGGATGCTAATGACTAATGTACAGTATTCTTTGTCTGCTGATGCTATACTGTACTGCTGTGACCTTTGCAATGTTGTGTGTTCTGATTGGCTGTGCATTTCACCTCTTCCCCACAAGTTAATAAGGCTGTAAAAAGGAGAGAACTTGAAATCACCAGCCAGTCAAATTACAGAATATTGAAAAGGTCAGAGCAGTACAGCACACAGAAAAAAATTATGGAATATATGAGGCATTAAAATTCTTGTGACAATGATTATAACAAGAATGGAAAAGGATACCCATTTATGTTATTTCAATCTAGTGAACCCCATAGGATGACGGACCCAAGACAGCAGTAATTTACACACCACTGACTCACAGGAGCTTAATTCACCTATTTACAGGGGTGCTCAGTAACAGGAATGCACATCTGCTTGTGAGTCCCCTGCAGAGTGTCCACTCAAAACCATCCTGAACCTTCAAGTACAGATACTCACCAGCTAGAGTGCTCTTTGAAGTTTAGCACTTTTAAACTGTAATTTTGAATGCAATATATGTATTTGTGTTTCTTTGTTTCAACTCTACATCACTTTAAAGTATATTTCTGGATATTCTTTAGCTCTCATTTCTTCATATGGATCTTTTCCTGAAAACTGACATACTTTGATCAGGTATAAACTAGGAATAAACTGAGAACAGCAGAAGTATTTCTCAATTAGCCTTAGGCAAAGAAGTCCCGCAGATAATTTTTGGGAGATATGGAGAACTGAGCAGGAAGGCTAGTAAAAGAACAAAACCATAACTATGCAAAAATATGGGAAGATTAAGGAGCTTGGGGAAGCCCTTCATGTCTGCAAAGGATTTAGGTTTTCTTAAGAGGTTATAGTGAATAGTGTCTCTGAGCCCTCTCCTGTCAGGATTCATCTTTTTGTGCAGGTGTTAGCATGCCTTGAGCGTTCGTGGATGTGGTAAGCTGGATGTAGGAGTTTGGTTTTTTTGCAGGGGTTTGAACAACCCTTTTAGGTTGTTCATGTTAATAGGATCATGGGGGAATCTCCCTTGTTGGGGTGCTGGTGTCTGTTCATGGCAGGAATCACAAGACAGAAGGGAGGAGGTGTTCTGGTACGACCCACTTGTCTGAAGTAGAACAATGTCTCTTAGGACTTTATGCTGTCTGAGGGGATCCTCTTTGGATCTGCAATGGACTTACTGGTGGGCTACAGTGGGAGTTGTGGGCAGGATGAAGAGAAAAACACCCAAGAAAATTGGACAAAGGGAGGCCTCATCCACTTATACTCACAAATTGGGTCCATACTGAGGCAGTCTGGGCAGGAATGGCATGGAATGATATGACAGGGTTATCACTGTATCGCTCTCTGTCAGGCTGAACCTATGTGTCTGCATTTTCCAGCCCACTGAAAGCACAGTTTAGGCAGTGAGAAGTGGCAAAGCTCCATATTGCAAGTCAGCCACAGCAAGACCTGCATTTTAAAAATGCTCTTCTAATATTTTACTTGCCAGCAGCAGTAAGTTCCTTGTCTGGGAATTGGGATAAAACACCTTCTGTCTGTGTAAAATTTGGGCTAGGAAACTTGAAAGTACTCTTTAGCTTTTTATTAGAAGCAATGAAAAATTTTGAGCTTCTATGTTGTCTATCTCACTGTAAATTTGCAAGTTCATTTTTGAGCTGAATAAAATGGTTATGTAATTACATACTTCTCCTAATTATTGGGTAATTATATACTTCTTATAATTGCCGAGTAATCACTCTGCTATAACTAGAATTTAATGTTACAACTAATTGTATAATTACTGTATATTAATGTTGTTATCGAGGCAACTTGGAATAGAGTGTTATCCTTTTAATTCATTTTCTGTTACTCGAAACTGTATTTTTAAAATATAGTATAGTTAGCCATTGGAAGAAAGATTAAAAATGGAATAAAAGTATCAGCAGAGGAAGTACATGGTTTCCTACCAGGCTCAGGTGGATGAAATTAAAATATTAACAAGTTAAATCTGTACTGTTGATAGGAAAATTTTCATTTTCACATGAATTTGGCATATATAAATTGCTGTTAGACGATTTATTTTATGCTTGAGGTTTGACTCTAGCCTGTGTGCTGATCTGTTAACACTAAATTTTTAAACTTTCCCAGACATTGGAGGAGTAATGTTTGAAAATGCGTCTTTTTATTTCCACAGCCAGCTGAGTCCTTAAGTGTTTAATGTCCCTAGGACCTTAAGAATGTATATGTCAAATATTGTTGCATGATCTTCACAAATAATAAATCACAAACATAACAAAAACTGTGATAATAGGAGAAATGTGTATTGTTGGACTATATCTTCTCCCAAATCACACACAGGGACTGTTTAACAAAGGTGCAGAAGGAGGGTTTGATATACTATTTAAAAGCTGGGATCAAGTAATGCAGATGCATTTTCTAGTGCTGGTTGAGTAGCCTGAGTACATAAGAGTAATCTCAGAGAAAATAACTTTGCTTCTGCAGTATTCTGTATGTGGAATGTGTAAAATGTGGTTGTTCTTGCATGTAAAGAAGCTTTGCCTCCATTGCTGTACCTAAAACAGGGTCTCTCAGATAAACTTCAGTGAAATCCAAAATGAATCCATCAAGCTTCATGAAATCATTCTACCTTCACGCTACTGTAGTCTGGTGCGATGGTAGGGTGCAACCCAGGTAGAATTTGAGCAATGAGGAACTAGGCTGCAAGGCAGATTTATAAAAAAGACTTTTGCAAACCTGTCCCCCTCCCCAAAACCTCAAAAAATAAGCTGTTTGTATGTTGCAAATAGAATAATTGAAAACACCAGTGCAGTTCATAAACACCAAAATAAAGGAAGGGCTTGGATTTGTACCATAAGTGAACCAAATTTTTCATAGGAATCTCCAAATTAGAGGAAAACCCATATTGTTCATCCTTTGTAAAATGTAATGTGAACACAACTGAAAAGTACTGCAAATGCACCTTAATGCACATCACAGAAACACAGAATATTTGAAAAATTGTTTCTGATTTAATAGCATTTCAGTTTTAATAATTCATTTGAAACTTGCATCAAAATAAGTAAGTCCGATGAGTGTCCCTTAAGAAGTTAATTTAAAAATTGATTTTTCTAGGTTTTTTGTAATTCTGTCTTATTTAGATTTTGTAGAAGACTCAGATTTAAATATTGAATCTTCTAGCTGTGACAATGTCTTAATTGATTTACAATTTTTTATAGTTATAGTCTGTTTGCTCTCATTCTCATACCTGTGGTCTTAGACTTGTGTTATTCTTCTGTTGTTTGTAATACAGAATTTTTATTGACTTCAGTGTAAGAGCTCTCCATGCAGTGATGGATAGTAATAATAATATTAATCATTTATATAGCACTTTATATACTCAAAATATGAGATGATATTTAAGTGAGTCAGCTTGGCTCTGAGATATATAACTGAGGTCTTCATTAAGTCAAAAAATGTTACTTGACATATTATTTTTATTTGCTAGTCTAACTAGATCTTTTGGAAAGGTTTTGAGGGTTTTTTTTATTTTTGTAGGGTAGAATATTGTCTTATCTTAAGTTTGAGATCTTAAAAGGGTTGCAAAGGACATGTAGGTTGCTGTGGTGTCCTTTGATGATTTCAGCTGATAAACTGAGTACTTAAAATCCTTGTTTTGTCTTTGAGAGGACTGCAGGCCATGCTGGAAAACCTCTGTTACTGCATATGACTGTTTGTTATGCATGCAATGGAATTAGCTTATCAACACCTAAGTTAAGCATTTTTCTAGCAAATTCAAAAGGTTTTGCCAGTCTTTCATGCGTAGGAGAATTATCATTAGTGTTTTGAATGTGCAGTTATCACAGAACTGTTCTGGAACTTCTGTTTGCTGTACATAGCAATCAGCTTTGCAACTGGTTGGTTTGTGTATTGGTTTGTTTATTTCCCAAGATTTACAAATGCCACAAACTGTTGGCAGAAGGAGAAGAAATTGTGAATAATAATTTTTCTTCCCAATGGACCAAAAGTTTGTGTATGTTACTGCTATAAATGGCAATTCTTCATTTGAGTCGAAAGAAGACTTGGTTCATAAAGACAGTGAATTGTAGCAGATGCAAGGTCTAACCTTTGTTCTTTCCCTCCCCCTCTTGTTTTTCTATAACAGATAATGCTAATTATTCTGTTGTAAATGATACTCGGATGTTGTGCAGCAGCAAGGAATTCAATGTATGGGTACCCATTAAAGGACTGATTCCATTTTCTAACTACACAGTACAAGTGAATGCGTCCAACAGCCAGGGCAGCTTGATAAGTGATGCTATAACCATAGTCATGCCTCCAGGAGGTAAGTATGAAAAAGTGCTTTTTCTGAGCGTGTAACAATTACACAAACACTCTGTTCAACAAAACGTTATTTATTATCGCAGCTGAGGACTGAAGTTCAGAAGAATATGTTTGCATTAGTAGTTCTTACTCACAAAATTGTTCTTTTTGGCTTCTAATTTGTCACTTTGTTCCATTTAAGAACTAGAAAATGAAAGTACACAGTTGTGTAGTTAGCATATTATGAAGGTGAGAAGTGCATTATGTAATTCATTTTTTTTCTGTGAATGGTGGTGTATTCTGGCATGGACAGCTAATCTAGCCCAAGAATATAGAAAGACTCACCTGCATTGTGTAATCTGTTTTAGAGTAAAAGTTGTAAGTGCTGACAAGGAGCACTTATTGGATAGACATAGAGAATTTGTTTAATAATAGTAATATAAACCATTGGCAATATATTGAGCCAGAATCCACAAAATAATGTAGCTGCAAGAAAGTCAATTACAATGTGCTGATTTACAGTGAATTAGGCTGTAAGCCAGTCTGGATATTATCTTCATAACAATTTGAAATAAGAGAGTTGAGCAAATACGCCCTAAACATTGTACAATGATTTGTTTTGTGGCTTTGTTGTTGTTTGGGTTTTTTTCAAGAAAGCTTACATTTATAGCTGATGTAGGTGTGCTGCTTTTGTGTTTTTTTTTCATGGACACCCTAGCTAATTAGCTTTTGTGAAATAAATGTTAATGGATACAATTAATTTAAGGCAATTTTGAGGTTTTTAGTGAGAGTCCAAGAACACTTGTTTTTGAGAGATGTGTGGTGTAGCTGTTGAGCAAGAACAGTGTAGAGGGATGTACATACAATTGGAAAGCAAAAGAAAAAAAAAAAGAAAAAAGAAAGAAAAATCGTAATAACAGTTCAAAAACAAAGCCATGAAACAACTTGCTTGCAAACAGATGGATTGGGTTTGGGGACTTCAGAAAAGTGAGTAAATACAACACAGTTTTTATGACAGATTCCTGAGGAACAAGGAAAAAGTCAATTCCTGGCATATTTTATACTTTTCCAATCCAATTATCAAATTGCACCTACTGTTAACAAATATATGTTCTTATATAATGATAAAAGTGCATCTGAGTTTTACTGTTTATTTAAGACTGAGCAGTAAGACGCTGATATTTCTAGCTCCAGTGTCACATTTCAATTTTGCTTAGCAAAATTTGGTAAAATTTCACCAAATGACAAGGCAAAGGGTCTTTAAAGATAAGCAAGGATGTGCACAAGTTTATGGCAGCCATTAAGATACACTTTCTTTCATCATTAGATTGTTGTTGATTACAATTAGAAAACTTATAGCTTTGAAATGATCTTTTTTATGACCTTGTGGTAGTTTAAAAGCAATACCTCATTGGTTAAATAGGTTTTAGTTCATGCTTCCTTTTAGTTAATGATCTGAAAACATATTATCCTGATTTACACATAAAATCATGCTGAAAAGCATGTGGCATTCACTAGGATATGTGTGTTTAAGTAGAATTAAATTAGCAGTGAGAGTTATTAAAGAAATCTTCCATACTATTGTCCAGTGGACTGTGATCAGTAGAGAAATGAATAATAAATGAAGCAGTGCATATGAGAGAAGTGCTCTCTCACACGCTGTGTTTTCTCTATATGTGTACACATGTACAGACACACACGTGTATCTAGAACAATATAGGTTTGCTTTACTATGATGTTTATTATAATGAGCCTTTGAGTGTTATACAATTCCATTGCATGCTAAATTATCAGTAAAATGGTAATTTTACACTGGGCAGTATTCAGTGCCTTCACACTTCCTAAATCATTACATGAAATCTAGATGCTACTTAAATAAGAAAGAATTTTATTTTTTACTTCAGTGGCCAGGATTTCACTTAGACAGAAGTTTTCTTTGATCAAAAAGTAAAAGAAGGTCACATTATGTACAAAAGCACAGCTTTTTTATGAGTGTTAAAAGGTACCATTTTCTTTTCAAGGATACTGAAAAAATACTGTTTAAGAAATCTACAATGTGGGAACTAGTTCATGGAGCTTGATGGAAGATTATCTAAGAGGGAGAGGGATAGAGGACAAAGGCGTATTCCATTTTCAAGTTATTGCTGATCACTGTTTTACAATTATGATACAATTTTTTTTCCAACATGCATTTCTTTTGTTCCTTCTTCTTAGCTTTAAAACACATTGCACACAATATAAAGCATACCAAATCCCTAGTGTTACCTGATTGAATATATCTTAATTTCTTATCGAGCTGATTTGCCATGCTTGAAGTCAACACTCAAAAAAAACCATCTTAGAAATAAGGAATTTATTTTATCTACACTCTTGACTAAAATTGCAGTGCAGGTTCAAGAGTTCTTGGAAAGATTAAAAAAAAAAAAAAAAACTGAATCCAAATGGTAATCCATAAATATGAAACTTTATTTTGACCCTTACCCTGTAGTGGTCTGGAGTTACTAATGGGGTTAGGATTTCAACTCTTAATGGGACTTCGTGCATTAGTGTTTGGTATGCATGGAATTCAGCATTCAGTTTAATAAGTGGTTGACATTGGTGATGTCCCTTAATTTGCTTAAATCTAATTGGCTCTTTTATCAGTCAAACCTGTATGGATTGGCAATTGATCAGAAAGGGTCAGCCATGACTGTGCATGTACTTAAATGCTGGAACCACCAGTTAAAATCGCTGTTGCATAATAAGAAGCTGAAACCATGAGAACAAATGATCTTAAGAGTAGGAAAGCAAAAGAAAGAGGAGAAGTTTTTCAGGATGTTCAAGTTCAGAACAAAGGCATTATGGAGTATATAAATTTTAAATACACTGCTTTTTGCCTCAAGACTTAAAGCTTTTTTTTTTCCAGATGAACTGAAATCTTGTCTGAAACTGTCTTTGTTACATCAAAGAACTGCATAGAAAGCTAAAAGAGATGGGAGAAGCATAAAAGGGCATAGTTTAAAATGATTAGTGACAAATTTTATACTGCAGAGGTAGAAGTAAATTTTTTTGAGTTTTATATTTTTTCCAGAAAGAATAAATTTGTTCTATTTATCTTGTCCTAAACTGCTTTGGTAGAAGCTGTAAAAAAATAATATTCTAGCCAGTGCTTCACATTAATTTGAGGATGCCAGCCAGTAAAAGATCTGGAAAACAAATTGTTTTAGAATTAATTGAATTAAATGAATGAATTGAAGTGATAGGATATAAAACTGCAAAATTCTGGGAGAGAACCTTTTGCACAGAGTTCTTGGTTATACATTTTTCTCCTCAATGAGTGCTACTTCTGATGTAGTGGCACATAGAAGACCCCATTATTTTAAAATTGCTTTGTAATAAGGGATGGTGAGCTAGCAGAAAGGAAATTTGCAATCACTGCTGATAATAACTTATACTCTAGTTAAATCCATTTATTCCCTTCCTCTGGCCACCAATGCCTGAGTATGGAAGGGAATGGGAAGAAGATGGATTATGTTGAATAAATAGCTGCAAAAGGAAGGACAGGCTGCTGCTCTGATGGGAATCAGGAAGGTGAAGTCTCAATCATCCCCTACAAAGCAGGAAAAAGGACTGGATTTCCAAGTCATGACAAGAGGTCTGAGGACTGTTTTGGGTGGTAATTCTATATGTTATAGGTAAATTAGTGATTCAGAGGAATTAATAATCAAAAAATTGAGGTTTTATTTCACGATCAAGATACAATTAGGATAGCCACAATTAAGAGACAACGCCGAGCCCGGGATCGGTGCTGGGTGAACTCTGGTCTGGCCTCTATCACATCAGAACCCCCTCTGTTCACCAATGCTGCCTCCATAGGGTCGGTTTTTATACAGTTTTTTCTGCCTGAGGCAGAGGTTCTCCTATTCCTTTGTTGCTTCACATATTCATGAGGTTTCCTTTTCTCCGTGCTGGACTGGACAAAGCCATTTCTGGGAAGTGATGAGATCAGATGCCAAGTTAGGGAACCTGGCATTCAGATGTGAAGGTCTAAGGACCCTGCTTATCTCCATCGTGGGCCCTTGTCGGCCGATCATCACCCGGGTGTTCCCCAGTCAGTCCCAGGAAGGGGTTCATATCCATTGGAGCCACGTCTTTTAGTTTGTAAATTAGGCTCCCCCTCGCTGCCATCCGTGGTTTCGTAATTCTGTGAAGCAATCCTCCCCAACCCCTGCTTGTGGGTTTAAACTTTTAGAGATTTTTCATATGTGCACAACTTGTTTATGAACATGAGTTATTTCACAATCATTTCTATATTTCATAGGAGCATGAATTAATCCATAACATTTATTACATGTATCACATTGCAGAGTTGACTCCCTGTGGATTCTTATACTGGGGATTACAAACCATTAACTTGGTGCTGATTTATCTACAGAAAAGAGCCTCAAAGAATTGATACATCCTGTGTAAAACATAAAAGGAATGATACTCTGAGAAAAAATCTGTCTAAATAGGGAAGTGTCTCTTTAAACAAAGAAAGAGTTTATTAATTATGTTGTTTGATTATGTGCTCTGTCTGATTTGCACAGCATAGGAATGTTTAGCAAGGAAAGATGTAAGATTTTGCTTTAGACCCTTAAGCCCCTGCTGCTTGCTGGTCCCTTCTTTCTGTGTGGAATATTCCATGCCATTGCCTGGGCTTGTTCTCAGCAACAAAACTTGAGCCTACATACCTGTAGTTGTTGATGTTTGTTCAGTATCTACAGAAGATGGTGTCCTGCAACCAGAGAGTTTCAGCCACAGTTTAAGTTGCAACACCTCGGAGACTGGATACTGAACCTCATCAAAGGACCACTGATCTAATTATGCAAACAAGTAGGAGCCACATCATACAACTTATATTCACATCTGAAAGCATTTGCTTGTGGAAGTTGATCACTGAAGCCAGCAGACCTCCTTGGAGGAATGAAGATTCAATAAACACAGCAAACTGATGCTAAGTCAGAATTATTTAGGAAGCAAAATCAAACTTGAATATGGTAGAATTTTCCCTGTGAGACAGATTTGTTTTCCTATGTTTCCTAGTATCACATTGTGTGACACCATAAAGTTTGTTTTGAAAGAATGTTCTTTGTTTCAAATTTCAAGTATTTGAAGCATCACTTGTTTTGCTCTCTTTTTCTTCTCCTTCTCATTTTCATCTCTCTCCCTTCTCTCTTTAGAGAGAAATCCAAGAGAAGGAGTACGAGAGGATTCTTTTGTTCTATATCTTCTGTGTTAACAGAAAGTTTTTAGTGAAAAATTGTGACCATATCTTTTCTACAGGTACTTTAAGGAGAGACCAGGATAGAGCAAGGAGAGGGAAAGAGCTCTCCTGCATCTCTCATCAATGACCCAGCTAATTACAGAGTGTCAGTTGCAAGCCGTGTAAATTGGCCATTCCAGTTCCTTTTGTCTAGAAAGATGGGGATATATGGGTAGGATTCCAAAAGTGCTTGTGTGGAAAACTAGAAGTTGTTCTGCTGAAACAGTAATTCTTCTCTAATCTCTGCACTATTGAACTGTCGTTTTCATTAGCGCTACTTCCTTCTTTTATTCCCATTTCCCAGGCTGTTCAGCACATCTTTCAGTCAGCTCATACTGTGTCCATTCTTGATTTTGGGTGGGTGTTTTGCATGGCAAGAGACAAGAGAAGTCTGATTCCTGAACATTTGTGTCTTCAAATTCTGGCAATGGGAGGCACAAAGGTGCCCTCTTTGCTGCTCTTTCCTAAATTGCAGCCAGTTGGGGCTCAGCCTACCTCCACACATTATAAAGGTTGCTTTGAATTGAAGCTTAGTGTAAGTCCCTACTCATAAACCTGAGGAGTTTTGCCAGCAGGCAATGACACTCCAACTATGTCCTGTTCTTCTGATTGCCTCCTTCTCTTTGCCTTTGCACCCTGTGCTTTTGTGGGTGGGCAGATCTCCCGTAGTTCCAGCTGCGTCTTTCCACGCTCCACACACAAAGCACCTGCATTCATCAACTCCTCAGTTCCTTTGTCTCTTCTAGAGCAGCATGAAACAGATGGGACAAGAAGATCAAACCAGCAATTTTAGTTGCCTGGAAGAACATGGATGTGTTTTGCTTGCTTAGGGAGAGCCAGATGAAACAGGGAGAGCTGTGCAGCAGCTAATTGATCGTCTTTAAGCAAGCAATTAACCTCACTGAAGAGGTCTCACTCAGGTCTTTCCAAAACCTTAGCCCTGGCGTGAGATCCACATTGTACTTAAGAGCTCTTAGAAGAAATCTGTGCTAGGGAAGATGCCATGCTGAAAAACTACAGCTTGATTTACTTCAGAAATACAGAAGAATATCTAAAAATGAGGGAATGGGCTGTTGTGAAATTTAGAGGTAGATCATTATTTTAAACTATTACCTACTATCACATTAACCTATTTCAGACCAATTTCAATTGTAGACAAAAAAAGGACACGATTTAGAAGTAGTGTGTCAATTTTATATAATCTCAAGCTTATTCATTCTTGGGCTTTTTTTGCTTTTGGTTTTTCTTTTCATTCTGAGCAAATCTGAACTAGCTTTTTCAGTACTGTAACTGAAGTCAGCAATGCTTATGTGATAAGTTAGGCTCTGCTGAAGGAATTCTACCATAAAATGCTGTTGAAATTCCTGGTGAAAACATACAGAAGACATTTGAAAAATCACACCATGAATTTTGTCTTTAGAACCATTTCCCAGATATATGTAAGTACTAGGAATTGGATCAATTTTTGTGTTACTTTGCTGCTATGATTTGCACTGCTTTTCTAAAAAGCTCATGTTTTTATACTTTCTTTTTTTGACAACTCCTGCCCCTATAGGTTTTGGAATAAAATATCATTTTCATTAACTGTCAGCAAAGGCAAATATCTGTGAGTTTTTTGTTTGTTCATTGGTTTGCTGTTTTTTTTTTTTTTGTCAAGTCAGTCTGTATTTTCTGCACTTGAAGATTCTGCACATCTAGATTATGGAAGTTAGCTTGGTGATCATAAAGCATTTCAGTAAAGTGGCAAGGTTTGAAGGCTTAAACTACTTTGCACAGTTCAGGTAGTTTTGAAGTTCCTTTGCCTGCAATGAACTCTGTGCACCTCCAGGAGAGTTCTGTCACCCTGTTGCATATTTGTCATGTTTCCACATTACGGATAAAAAGTTTAATTGGGGGGGGGAGGGGGGTGGAATTAAGGTTTTTTTTAAGACCTTGCTGAGGTTTAAATGTACAGGAAATCAAATCACTGTTCTTTTCCTCTCTTTAGCTAGGGAAAAAATCAGAGATCATCTTCCTTAAACAACATGGCCATAAAAATGCTTTTGCATTTTTTGCTGGTTTTATATACAGTTAAAAACTAGTCAGTTACTACATTTTGGGAGTTTTCTCTGTAGTTTGGAGAAGGATCTGAAATTGAATTAAAAATATCTGAAACTTTATATCTGAATTCTTAAAACACTTTGCAGAAAAGAAGTATTTTTCCTTCACACAGCTAATTATTTGTTCTGGTAGTTGTTTTAAGTTTGACTTTTCCCTACTTTTTCTTAGCATAGCACTCCTAATTCTGTTACATCTATGTTGTTAGCTTTAGCTTAGTTGGCTGAGTACCTGAGGGGAAATAAGCTTCTCTATAAAGGCAGAAAAAGGGAGAGAAAATAGAAGTTGAGTGAGCATTAGTGACTAGAGTCACCACTTTTCCTCTGGTGTTCCTATAATGCAGTGTTGGTGTGTGGTACCCTCTTTCTTTCAACAAAGGCAACTATAAGAGTCTATAGCCTTTAGCTGTTGATTCCTGGCATTTGACAGCTTTTTCCTCACTGTTCTTTTCTTTCTGAATGTTATTTTTGTGTCTGCATGCATGTGCAGGTGTACACACACAAAAATGTGTATGATATATCAGTATATGCATGCTCATGTATAATGATTGCTTTCTGTCTTTTTTTTATCTTTGGATCTCTATGCAGATCATGCTTGTTCCTCTGACAAAGAAATACTATGCTCTTAGATTATTTCCAGCTGAGTAAAATGAGAAAGTGAATTAATGTATTTTATGTTGCTGGGGGATATGTCCAGTATTGAATTATATTAATCCTTACTGTTTGTATACTGACCTATTTACTTTGATGATTTTTACAAGTGTATCTGCTAATTCAGATTTACGGTAGGCTTCTCAGGTGACTGAGGATTGCTCTCCATTTTACAGAGAGAGAGAGAGGCATGTGTTAGCAATGGAAGGTGAAAGAAAATTTTCTATTTCTCCTCATGCTGGAAAGTATAATATACATGTCACAAAGTTTGTCAGCCTTTTTTCTTGTCTCTTAGCTTAGGCTGGGGGATTGCCTCTCTGTGAAAGGTGTCACCATAGTTTAATGCAGCCAGTATGTACAGAGAAAATGCGTGCATGCAGGTTGACTGAGTTTAGATTATCTAAAGATTTGTAATAATATACATAAAGAAAAGAAGTTGAATAACTTCTGAAGAGATGGCATTATAAAAAGAAAAAATTCTTCTCTTTTCTCTATTTTTTTACATTGAAGTTATGAGCACTCTTACATACTAAGTAGCCAATTTGGAGGGTTATTCATAAGACATTGATACTGCTGTCCAAAATGCTCAACTGATGGCTGTAATCCGAATTAATCAGCTACAAATTTTCTGTGTGGAGGATTTAGCCCTATGTTTGAAAAATGAAAAAAGGAGAGGAAGTTTCCTCTGGCTCTTTACTTTTTGTCAAAAGATCGAGGAAAATCTGGATTTTAAAGAGTAAGTATTGCCAAGTTATTTAGTTTACTTCAACCTGTGATGAATAGTGCATGTATTTTGGGGTAAATGCTCTAAAATGTCTTGTGGCACAGAAGGCAGAGCACATTCAGCCTGGTTTGGGTTTGAATAAAGCGCAATGGTGTTAAAATGACTTTTAATCAATGAGGCTACCTGATTTTTAACAAGATGATGGCAGTCAAGGTGTTTTCAGTGAAAATACTTGTGAGCAGATCATTCATTGTTCCAGTGAATTTATGTGTTCTTCAGTATTATCTAAGGAAATGAAGCCCAGAGATAATTAATATAAATGGTTTATTTGTTAAAAGTGTCTAGAACAGGGCATTAACTGATGGGTAGCTACTTAATAATGCTGTATGAACGTTCCTATGTGGATAGCTTGGCTATAAAAGGTTGTAATCCTTTTACCCTATTCATCAGAGAAGTCAGCTGTATATTTTGAACAGATTATTTCTGTGTGGGAATGGTCTTGCTAGAATTGATTTTTATTCACCCTAAATATTAAATATTTTGCTTCAGTATATAACACCTAGATCATATTTCTGTCAACTGAAATGCTGTTTTTAGTGGGGAACTGTGATGGGTTAAGAACAGTCAGGGATTTTTGCCACAATTAGGTGCAGTGGAGGTGTTACCTTCCATATTCTTTCATAGCTTTTCTCTGTTAGAACACTGGCTGAAAAAAAGGAGATCTGGATTATTCATCTTGTCTCCCAGTTGCTGGGCAGTGTATTAATTTTTGAGTTCTTAAGCTGACAATGCAGAATACTGTCCACCTATCCTGTTGAAACTCTGCTATTGGGTGTAGGGGGAAGTCTCATTTATTGGGGGAAAAGAGAGGAGATGCTGTTGTAACGTGAGGCTGATGACACTTCCCAGGCTGGGGTGAGGGAGTGTGCACAGCAGCAACACAGAGGGCAAGAGGAGAAGGTGCTGAGTTCTGGGCATTCATGGCTCTGGATGTATGTTGTTCATCAGTGCTGATGCTCAGCATGAGCATCAGAATGTGATCCTATTGCCATTTTCTAATACAGCTTAATTTATTGATACCGCAGCTGTTGGACTGGACCATAACGTGAAGTGACAGCCATGGCATTGCAGCTGGCATTTGGAGGAGTGATAAGAATTCTTGTTTACTCTGTAAATGTGGTGGTTCAGATTTGTCAGCCTTGGCCTCATGTGTTACATAAGAGAATAATGCACAGTCTTTTGTTGTTATTTTTCCTAATTATATCAGTTTTATTTCCAGAACTAAATTTTTGATTCTTCTCTATACTATTGTGCAGATTACACCCTTGAGGCTTTTACACATTGATCAATGGCAGGGTTTGGTTATATAGGAAAAAACACTCCATACTAGTAATGATGACAGATACAATTAAATTAATTCTTTGCTGTCTCCTTTGATGTACACAGATTTTCCTCATTAATATTGATGGACTTCAGAGTCACAAGCACATGTTGGGGGTGGGGGGCAGAAAGCCCCTGAATGTTGTATTTTGCTTTTTGTGGAGCTGACTATATCACTTTATGTTTAAATGTAAGGAAAGCTGCTGACAGTTTTGATATATTAAATTATAACTGAGAACTAATTCAAGGATCAAAGATGCTCTTTGGGAGACATCACTTCACTGGTAGGAAAAATCATTACCTTTTTTCCCAGTCTCATGTATTTGTACTGTATGTCTTGGAAATATCATTCCCTACAGTTTCTGAATCTTGATGTTTAATTTAACGCAAAGGTCTTTGAGCAGCACAATGGGAGGGGGGCTTCTGTTAGTGAAACCTCGTAGAAGGAAATTGAAATGTACGTGTTTTTTCTCATTTATCAAAGAAGAGCAAAAATCTAAACTGACATTTTATATCAAATGAATTATGAACTGTGTACCTCGTACCTAAGGGAACAACAGCTAAATTAGACTTTTGTTAAAAAGAGACCGAGAGAATAAAAATAGGCTTTTAATAAAATATACAGTAATTTTTGGTATTTTGTCTGAGTCTGACATATACTATACTTTGCAAAAGAAAACTAGAGAATATAGGCTACTTCAAAGCTGTATGCTTTGAATGCCATAGAGTGAATTGAGAAGCAGGTTAAGATGACACACAAACCAGAGTTTCTACTTAATAAATACTGTTGCTTTGATATTTTTGTTTTCAGCCTTGTCCAACTCAGGTGAACAGGAAAAGTTAATATGCTTTTTAATAGCATGAAGATTGGAGCAAAGCAGTATATGGCTCAGGGGGGATTGCTAGGGGGTTTTTTAGTTAGTTGGGTTCTTTTAAACTTCCATTTGTGAGAATGTGGTTGCTACTGAAACAGACTTCCAGGGAGCAAAATTTTACAAGACACTTGATGGAACCTTAAGAAGTCAATTTTCAAAGAATGATGTACTCAGTATTCTACTGGCATGACTTTTGCTGTCTTGAGGTGAACAACATTTCTTGCAAGCAAAGATGAGACTCCCAGTCTGTAAAGTTAGAGTTTTTGACTCATTTTGACACTGAGTCAAAGTCTTTTTGTGATTACCATATATATCATAAAGAATTAAGTAGCAGCTGTGAACAAAAGCCAGCTTTTGTTGCCATGATTACTAGGAACAGAAATTTTAAGGAACCTCTTTTCCTCCTCCTTCTGCAAGTAAGGAGAAAATTTGTGAGAGAGGAAGTCTGTTCTGGCTGCGGTTGTTTTGTGGCCAAAAGGTTGTCCGGTGACCTGGATCTCTCAGATACCTGTAGGATATTCAAGATATAATAAGACTGCGCCACCCACTGTGTGTAGTGGCTCCCTAACACCAGCTAATCTGTCATCTTGTCAGATCCATTTTCTATTTATGGGCACTCTCAAGCTTAGTTTCCATCAGAAATGGTAGTATTTTACACCATCCATTATGTACCACAGAGAAATTTATGGATTAAAAATAACTACAGGTAATCTTATTGTAGAGCTAATTTATTTGAACCCCTGCATTGTTCTGCAGTCTGTACATACAGGGATATATAAACTGAGGCTTCTGTCAAAATTCACATCAACTGGTAACACTGGAGTTTTCTACCAACAGGGTGGTCTGTTCTTTAAGAGTCCGCCAGCACATCCACACTGCAGGAGTGCAGTATGAAGCGACTTCTTATTTAGTGAGACTTCTTTAGTAAGAGCATTCACATATTTTTCAGCATCCCATTTTCTTTACCGTTCAGCTGAGGTTGCTGTACTTTCTTAGTTTCTTTTGCCATGTTGGCTGGAGGTATAGAATCACAGAATCATGTAGGTTGAAAAAATCTTTAAGATCGTCAAGACCAACCATTAACCTAACATGACTGGGTCCACCACTAATCCATGTCCCTAAGCACCACATCTGCACACCTCTTAAATACCTCCAGGGATGGTGACTGCACCTCTTCCCTGGGCAGTCTGTTCCAATGCTTGACAACACTGTATAGCTAATAATCGTTTGCTGCAGCCATGTCCACTTGTTTAGGTAGAATGGTGCTTTCTGCTTTGAACATCTGGTGTTATCCTTTTTCCTTCAGTCATAGAATAAATCAGTATTAAAAATTAATTTTTAAGAGATTATGCCTCAGAACAATGCATATGCTTCTTGTAACATCACCACCTCTGTGCCTTTTCCTTTTTCTTTTACCTTTCTCTTCTTCTATGATGTGAGAATCTCCTTCAAAGAATTATTAGGCTGAGAAAGAGTTAATTGGGAACTCAGTTTGTGCCATCTTCTTTCCTCAAAATTGTAAGTTATCTCATTTTCAGTAAGCATTTGTTTAGTTGCTGGAGATTTAAAAACTTTTTTGCAGAAGTTTAATCCAATTGCTATGTGTCCTGTTTCTGCAGACACACATTTCTGTGCATCCTGGGAAACATTCTCTGTCTTTGCAAAGCTTCTGCAGAGTTGAAGATTCTAATATGTCTATCCTTATTCTTCTTTTAACTACATAGGTTTAAACTTTCTTCCCTGGGCTTTTCCCAACCACAAATGATAAAACTTGGGTTTTGTTGTTTTTTTTTGTTTGGTGGTTGTTTTGTTGTTGGTTGTTGTGGTTTNGTGGTTTTTTTTTTTGTTTTTTTTTTTTGTTTTTTTTTTTTTTTTGTGTTGCTTTTTGGAGGGGTCTCTGGATTTTCAGAACTATCTAAGAACTGTTTAGTTTCAAACAAGAAGCTACAAGCTTAAAAGCCACCCTGCAGTCCTTTGAAATTCTGACATCAACATTAAGAAAGAGATTTTAATTTCGCCAAGGGTCTCCTCACCAGCAGTCTAAAGACTCTCACCAAAGATGTTTCCATCAGTGGGGAAGATACCATGCCTGCCTCNATTCTTTCGTATTTTTAAAACTTAAAAAAAAACAAACAAAAGAACTGAAACCTGCTAAAAAACAACTACAAAAAAAAGTCCAATAATAATAATAAAAACCCTGCAATCCCAAAACCCTGCTGAGCTTAATCTCTAAGCTACTTCATGCAGGAAGCTGAAATTGTTGCATAACGATAGACAGGATCTTATTTCCACTGCTCTTGCCACATCTGTCCCCCTAAGTTAAAACAGGCAGATCTGATAGTTTATTAAAGCTATTTCACAGAGATATTTAATTTTCTGGTAGCCAGAGTCACAATTAACCAGAAAGAGCTGTTTGTTTAATTACAGTTTCTGCCTGATTTTGTAATACTATTCCTTATGGTTTTTCTTCATAGTATTTAAAAAAAAAATTAATTTTGTTATATGGCAGTTATTGGCGTACCATCCTTTTGAACAGTCCTTTTGAATAATTACTTTTACTGGGCATTTATAAATTCTAGCCAATGTTCTTATTACAGGTATTAAAATCATTAATCATTCAGCTAATTGCTTATTGTCATTCTTTTGTAGCTTTTAGAGTTTAGTAAAGTTCTTGCTGAGTAAGATGGACAAAGTTCCACCAGAAATGAGGAAGGAAGGCAGGTTACTTCTTGTGGAAAGGCAAGGTGACAAATCTATAAGACGTTTTTATAGTGTTGACCTCAGTGAAATGCAACATTTAAGAAAGGAGCATCTCTTACACATATTTCCACTTGAGACCCATACCCAGGTTGCAGGTGTTGAGGTTGTACATGAAGAAAAGTTCATTAAAAGGAGGGGAAGGTCTCATTGTTTTGGTTTGGGGATTTTTTTTTTCTTTTTTTCCAGGAATAATATTAATGAAGAATAAGTAAGNGCTTTGGGATTTCAAAAGACAATTGTCTTAAACTTTAGGTCTGCAGGTCATGGAGTAAAGCCCAAGTTGATTTTTAGAGCCCTACTAAAATTATGCTCTGCATCTAGGAATACCAAATAATGAAAGTGCAGAAAAATCCACAGTTAGAACTTACATACTCAGCCCAGATAAAAATACATTTTAGATTTTTTTCAAACATCTTATTTTTATTTTTCTGAATAATATCGTGTCGTACCAGTAGCATTAAAGATCAATGCTAAAATGCTTTTCTGAATCAATTTACAAAACCATTTCTTTTCAAATGAAATTACTATTACAACAGAAAGCAGAGGTATAAAAGAGGATAGATCTTGAAGAGAGAACAAGATATTTCTCTACCCTATTTATATTATACTTCTGAAAAGAAAATTTCACTAATATGAGGCGTGAACAAGTTTGGACTTACTCTAACTTTACAAAGCTACTCCTTTATGTCTCTCAATTTGCTTTTTGCCAAAACACAGCTTCCTTTCTTCCCAAGATAAATGTGCCAGAGAAGGAATAGCAAGAGGGCCACCATTAACCTTTCACATTCTGTGTTCCAAAGTGCAAGGATGTGCATTGAATAAGGGTGTGTTGTCCTTGGTATATGTATGGTTAGATGGAGCTATATCTATAACTGAAAACATCCAGCAGTGAAATCATAAAATTAGAAAGAAAATCAAAAAATGTTCTATGCACTCTTTAGTCATGAGAGTGGGAGAAATAACATGGTTGCACATATATATTAAATGAAAAAATCAAGAACAACCCTTATATTCGGTATATGCTGAGAAGGAAAAGTAATGGGGAAAGAGTTAAAACCAGAGAAAACTTCAGTGAGCCTGTGAAGATAAGAAACAATAAAAAGCAATCTTCTGCTTTGCCAAGAGGTAAAGGTTTATAACTAGCATGCTGTTCTAGTGATGACATATGGCCCAGCATCATGGCCTGTCTTTCTCTGAAATGAAACTAAAACACATGCTCAAGCTGAGAATTAGGGGGAGTGAAATGACTGGAATTATTTGGATTGAGCAAACCACTGGATAACAGGCATGCCTGAGAAAATCAGAAGAAACAAATGTCAATGTACAGAACATATTGCCATAAAAAGTGCCATTATAAGATGATCTCAATATGGGCACCTAAAATAGAAAATTAATCAGGAATACCTAAACAAGCACTACAATGAGATAAAGAGGGTTTGTGAAATGAAGTTGGAAAAGAGGGAGAGTAGTCATGACAGAGCAAGACACTCATGTAAAGGCAGTTCGTGTGGAACTTTTCCTTGCTGTTTTGGTACAAATGTTGGAGAGCCTATTTTCCTTCTTCCCTGTAGTTAAATCCCTGCAGTTATCATTTGCATCCATGTGTATGAATTATATTTTGATAAGATACAAATGCTAAACATTTTATACATGTAGATATGGCAATTTGTATGGTTACATATTCATAGCTCCAAACTCTACTAGCTGTCTATCTGGAGATAGTATGGATACATTGGGGTCAGTATATCTGATCACTGTTAAAAGTGGTGACACTTCACTTCAAAGTTGGTACGAGTTTGCACCAATTTAGTAGATATGTAATCAAGCTCTGCTGGTTTTTCTTCCTCTTATGAAAGGTTAATAGTGGAGACATTTATATAATTAAATAATCATTTATTGTCCTAATAGTAGTTCACCTTTTAACAGTCCTGCTCAAAGTCGTCTACTTTCAGAAAATTTACATTTCAGATAAATCCTTATGATAAATATATTGAATACCTCTCAGAAAAAAATAAGCTTTCAACATGGAATAAACATTTAAGCACAATCATTTCACACAATGCTTGCTGTCCTAAAATAAACAAATACTTACAAAGCTGACTATTTTTGCACGTTAAGATAAAGAAATTGAGGCAAAAAGTTGAAACACTTTTCAAAGGCTGCTTAGCACATTACTAGCTGAAGAGGGATCAGATCTTTCTCGATCCATCTGCACATATCTGAGTATTTGAAATACAATATATCATTGTCATCTTGAAACAGTCTTCAGTTTTTATTGTTTTGTGAACTGTTTATTAATTACTTCATTAGAATTGACATCTGATTAAATATTTTATTCTGTCTTTGTAGTCTCTTGATATACAAAGCATGACTTTCTGCTCTGCTAAGTCAGGATTTACTGGGCTAGTTGTTGATTCAGTAGGTTGCAAGTGGAGTGTTTGCCCCCTGAGGGTCATATTAAAGCTCGAGGGGAGATTTTGAGCAACACTGCATCTTAAGGATGATATATCAAGCTGATAGATACATGGCTCTTCTGTTGAGAAATTCGCAGTAGAATTATTGCTTGCTGCCAGTTATTACTTGGGTAGTGAGGAGTCTCTTGGGGATATGGATTGGATAAAAAGGGTTAAGGTGGGGGAAATGTTACACTGAAGACCTTGGTGATGAGGAATGCTTGAAATAGAGGATGTTTTGTGTGCAAATTAGAATTACCATTTTGGGGGGTAAGTGCTCTGCCATTTTAATGAGCAAATCGTGATTAGTTTAATAGAGCACCTTTCTCATTATGACTCAGCAGAGACTTGACAATTTATTTGCTGTACCTTTCTGCCCCCCTGCCCCATTCCTTTGGAGAGTACTCACTAGTACATCACTGAGGAAATTCTCTGTGGGCTACAGGAAGCCATTCAGATAAATACAATTGCTGTATATCGAAACATGATTTGAAAGTGGTGGGCTTGGCTTGTTCTGTGGGTCAGGCGACTTTCACAGTACAGATTTGTCCAAATTTTCTACTCTTCCCTATGCTGTGCTTTTGTTGGTAGAAGAGATTTGAACATTTAGCTGAGATTACCTACGCCATTAAAACAACATCCAGACAGTGGAATTGTTATTGACATTTAGACAGCTACATCTTTGTTTTTTGATGAACATTCCTGTATCGCTATAATAACCACCTCTATACATACATAAAGCTTAATCTGAGCTTTTACTTAGTAGATCTCAGAGAGCTTTACTAAGAAGGATAAGTATTATTATCTCCATTTAACAGATTGGTAAATGAAAGACAAAGGTGAAGTGATGTGTCCTGACAGAGCTGCAAATAAATTTAACGCTTTTGCCTCCTCAGTGAGTTGCTTCACACTGTCCCCTCAATAATGTGAACTTTGACTTCCTGGCCAAATTACTAGGTCAGCTAATTAGATTCAATTTTAGATGTAGCTTTTTTTGCTGTGTAGAATTTCTGTGTGAACTTTAAAAATGGGTGTATTTTAATCTGCAGACAGTTTAGTTTCAAATGAGGTAGTACCCTACTTTGGAGGGATATTGGCCCTTTCTGTTGGTGTCAGCTTAGAAAAACACTTAAAAGCCCTGAAGTAAAAATTTTCTTTAATGGTATCATTTTTCTCACGCTTTCTTGGTTTGACTTCAACTCCAGGAATCACTTTATAAAGGATTCCAAAATAATACATGATTACTTGTGAGTACTGTACTTTACATCCACAAGTTTTAAAACCTTTTATTGCACAACTTAAACCAAACTCTGCTGATGTTGCTGCTAAACAGAACAATGTTATGTAAGGTAAATAAATGTGTTCTCCATTTTACTGTGAGAGTGAATGTCATGTGCAGAGACATTTGGTGTGCAAATGTTTGTTTTTGATGGCTCAGCTGGAGGGAAACTGGGGCTGTTTACGTTAAGCCAGCCACCTTCTTCCCTCTGAGGTGAAGTGCTCACAAGCTCTTTATTGGCCTTGAAGGTGTTGGCATGAGATTTGCAGACCATGAATTACGTTAGTCTCAGAGATTTTCTGGATTTGGAAGCAGAAGGATTTTCAGCTTTACTTGGGATTTACTGGAGCCTTTTTCCCTAGATGTAGATAACAGCAGCAGGAAGGAACATCCAAACACAGGCTGGCTCAAGCCCCTATATTATATGTTTTCTTTTTCACAGAGACAGAGAGGAGCAGAAGGGAATGAGGGAAGCTGGAGATTCTGTTCTACTTCATCTTGTCCTGAAAAAAAACAGGAGGGCTGTAGGGGCTAGGGGCCAACTATCAGAAGTACCTGATAACTCCAGTACCCTAGAAGCCAGCTTTTTGTAAAAATTTTGTATGAGAACTTGACAGACCTTGAAATTAATGTGAAGGGAACAAGTTTCTTAGGCTGGAGCAGGACATGTTTTGTGCCTTTCTCTGTAATACAGTTTGGATCTGGAGATGAAAAATGTTGAAGTGCCCCAGATAGAAGTACAATCAGAGTAAAAATATCAGCTGCTAGTTCACATATCTGTTAATGTATATATCAGTATAAACAAAAACTATTATATGTGACTGATGTCTGTCTTTTTTGGAGTTGATGCATTCTTTCACCTGTCTCAGGAAGAGAATGACTCAGACAGTGTACCACAAAGTCTGTTTCTTCCCTCTTAGTAACCACCTCATACACAGGTGGTAAATGAAAATCATAAAGCTTACTGTAAATTAATGTTTGCTCGTCTCTAAACTTACAGCTTAGGCCCTGAGGCTTACAACTGCACTTTGAGTTAGAGATCTGTGAGACTGGTTTTTCTTCAATAGAGACAAGAAGAAAATAACAGCAATGAAAAGGAATTTCTGTTGGAAAGACCAAAGGAAAAAAAGCAAATGATAATTACTGGACCATGAAAAGCAAAACTATTATACAGGAGTGTAAATGACAAAAGCAGTAACTTTCCAGTGTTTTAACTCTAGAAAAGAGCTACAGAGATACGGCTACAGATGTGTTATATATGAAAGTTACAGATGTGTTTAAATACAGAAAGTTTCTTCAACAAATTGATCTCTTGTTACAGAAAACGCAAAACCATAAACTCACAGGTGTAAATTGTCATAGTTCTTTATACTGCATGCAGTGAAATTTGCAGCAGTTAAAGGTCATTGGTGGTATCATTACTGACACATTTTGATCTGCAGTTCCTTGGACTTCATAAAAATTAATTTCCTTAACAAAACAGTGGGCTACAGACTGAGACTTCAGTGAATCTATTTTGATTTCTACCTAAAGATGTTCTTAACATAAAATTTCTTCTGTTTTCTTTTTAAATTATTATTAATTTGTTAAGGGTGAGAAGGTATCTGAATGATAAAAAGTCTGATCAATTTTACTCATGCTGGGTAACATTTCTGTGAGTGTATTCTTAGCTTCTCAGGGTGGCAGAGCTGGGCACAGGAAGAAGTAGATAATATTTGAACAGGTGGTAGAAAATATGTTGCTTCTGAATTACTTTTGGTGTTTGGATGTTTGCTTTTAGCAAGATGATATTCACGTATTGGAAAGAAGAAAATTAAGAATCAGCATTGTTCAGTAGTGAAAATGTTAAACTAAATGGACCATGTTAACATTACTGCTGACCCTGAGGAACAGTTTTTCCAGTATATGGAGCATTCTGTTTCCATGTGGCATATGTTCTCCATGGTTTTGTCTGCTCTAATTCATCCATGTTTTTCAACAGCTCCAGATGGCGTGATGCCTCCAAGGCTTTCATCTGCCACTCCGACCAGTCTTCAGGTTGTCTGGTCTACACCAGTTCGCAACAACGCCCCGGGCACGCCCAGCTACCAACTCCAGATGCGGCGGCGGCGTTCTGCTGGTGACATTTTAGAGTACGCAGAGCGTGGCAAGGCCACCATCCACTGCTCAGCAAGAAAAGTCCCCTTCCCTTGAACACGGCTCACCTTTAGGGTGGCTGGTCTTGTTGCAAGACATAATGTTTTAGTCTTTCTTGACGTGCTGGGATGTGTCCTGAAGTAATTTGTTCTGTTTTTCTTTGCAGTTTGCATCCCAGCCCTACTGCTTCCTTACAGCACAGGGTCGGAGACCTGCAGCCTTACACTGAGTATGAGATGAGAGTGGTTGCCTCCAATGGTTATGGCAATGCTTATAGCAACTGGACTTCAATGACTACAGCAGAGGACAGTAAGCAGTCAGATCTTATTTAGCTCCCTTTAGCAGAAAATATAAATAACAGTCCAGCTGCCATTGTACTTAATTTCTTTAAGTGATCTAGCTTTCTCAGTTATATAGGAGTAATGTATTTCCTTCCCTAGTACTAACTTGAAGTAAAATCTCCTGAAGAATCAAGTATCTGTTGTCTTATGTATTAATTTAAAAATATGGATATTTACATACATATTTTGTGAAGCACTATCTTATTTCTGTATATCATATTCCTCCAGCAATATATGGTTAGTTTAAGATACACTGGTAAGTACAGCTTTTTAAGTGGTGTTCCTTTGTATTCAGGGACTTGATTCTGATTTCAGTCATATCAGAAAAAATAAGTTGAAGCTAATAGTATATGACAGTTGTCTTATCTCTGTGTTGAGAATATTCAAACTACCACAGAACTTTTAATTCCCAGTGATCTTTGTTAATTCAAAGTATTGGCCTACTGGTCTGAAATTTGGTTTGTCATTGTCAATCCCATAACTTTCATTGTTAATAGCTCTATGTTCTCCAGACTCACTTCCCACAATTTTTTCAGCAGTCCCTTGATTTACAACCAGCTGTCAGTGTATAGGTATGACCAGTTAGTTGACAGGATAGGATTTTGCACCTGATTCAATATATAAGCAAAAAAGTATGAGAAAATTTGATCTTATTGTTTGTAATACAAAAAGAAAACACACAATTTCCAGCCTTTTTTTAAAGAAACTGAGCTGCTAGCTGTCTTGTACAAGGTAGCAGGTTATCTAACATTGGCAAATATTCAGTGTTGGTGACTCAACTTGATTTTAGTCCCTTCTGTAAATGGTCAGCTGTCTATGTTGAGAAAACATTGAGCAGAAAAATGTTTTTCACAGAATTGTAAAACATTTTTTCCTTTGAAGCTGAGCAAATGATTCACAACAGAAATTTATCTGATAAATTCATTTAAGCTCCAAAGTTATTAATGCTTCTGTGAACATGCTACCTATAAGTAAACATAAGTTCTGAGCTTGGTCTTTAGATACCAGAGCTGTGTTATCTACCTGTAGCGATTCTTGTTGAGATTCAGTTATTTCAGTACATTGTTTGCTAACAAATGTAGATACGATACTACTGAACTTGTCTGCATTCATAGTCAAAATGCAACCAGTCTCCTAAGACTATTTTGTTCAAATTGCAATAGTTATTTAGCTCTGGTCTGATAGTTCACACAGTGTTTCTTTTCACATACAAGGAGGACAGAAGTACATTTCAAAGGCATCACTTGTTATTGATATAAAAATTATTTTTATGCAAAGTAGTTGGTGTACAATTTAAAAATTCTCTTTTGGGGTGTTAGGGGTAGGGTGGAGCCCACACAAGAGATGCAACAGTATCCAATAACCCTTGTCATTTAAAAAAACCACCCAACTTTCAGTGATGATGGAGGACTCTATGGTGTCATTGTGGAGAGCTGCCATCTGTAAAAGGATATTCACCTCAATTGCTTAAGTCTGAATGATTGTCATTGGGTCTAAGCAGTATTTTTGTCAAGGTTTCAACATGTTTCTTATGAAACCACCTATACTGACAGTTTGTTGCAGAAGTACACTTAATTCCTGGCCCTGCTAACCAACAGACTTTGACTTTTTAAAGTACAATTTAATAGTGGAAATTTCCTATATCTCTTACTCTGTTGAACTAGATGTGTGTCTACATGTTCTTATTGAATTTTATTCTGTAAATATATGTGTTTTTTGTCTCACCAAAGCATAAAGTATCTGTAGGCATTAAATATATGCATGTGTCTGTGTGCGCATACATTTGACAGCAATAGATGTGAATCAACACATCCACTTTAAAAGACAGTAAAGTTCCAGTAATACAAGCTGATGATTTCACAGTATATCTGTGTATTATATTTGATTTATGATAAATATGTGGCAAAATAGGAGGATATTGGGAATAATTAAGGGAAAATTAGCAAATGCTGCCATAAAAATATGTTGTATCTGACAATGGAAGGTCTTAATATACAGATTAGTAGGTTTGGGGTATTTTTTAATGCAAGAAAAAATGCAGTGAAGAATTTTCAAATACTTCCATTTACATGATTGTGACACTAGTAACTGATTCCATGCATTTTTTAAAGTCTAACCTGCCCATGCCAGATAACAAAAATATACATAACTATGAATATTTTAAAACCTGCTAAACATACATTAATAAAAGATGTTTGCTCCAGTGATCTTGATAAGTATAGCATCAGACTACTTACTGCCAGAATATCTACAGATAGAAACGTTTGATGAAGTTTCTGAATTAGAGCTTGCTTTCAGTCACTTGAATGTAAATTTCAGATAGCTCTCTTGCAATCAGTGTAAAGACCACTGAACTGAGAGGTCAGTATGTACCATTGAACTGAGAGCAGAATCTCCTACGCTGTATTCAGAAATAAAACTAAACCTTCTAGATATAATGAAGGAGATACAAATTAGGTTTTTTCTTTAGCTATGGGGAGCCTTTGAGCTCTCTGGGATTTGCAAAGACATTGGTTACAGTTACCTGAAGCTGCCCCAATGGCAGCTCCTGGGTTCCTATGGTGTAGATTTAGGACTTGAAAAATTATATTGTCTGATAGCAATCTACACGGTGTAATTTCGGTTCGGAGGGATATCTCCCAAATGAGAAAGGTGCTTTTTATAGTGCTTGAAAAAATACACCATGACTTGGACAAGTTCTAAGATAGCAAAATTTCTACTTTAAAGGAAAGCTTCCTGTTACTTTATTAGCTTTTGAACACCCCAGAACCTGTCTGCAGCCCAGTGAGTTGCATACAGCAAAACAATTCAGTCGCCAGCACATTCCCTGCCATGGCTACATTTTGGTTCTGTGGGTCAGTGTACAATTCCAGTAAGGAGAGCTCTTACTAAAAAAGTGCCTGGCTTGCACTAGCTGAAAAAGAAGATTTTGCAAGTTACCTAGAAGGCAGTCTAATTTTTTATTTTTTATTTCTTACATAAGTGACTTCAAGTCCATCTCTTTTATACATAATGAAGTTAAAGGCCAGCCCAATATTTCTTCACAATAAGTAAGGGCAAAAGCACACAGTAGTCACTGGAAATCATTACCTATTGAAGTTTCTGGAGATAAAGAAGCAATTTTAAATAAAAAAAAAAGAGCTCCTGCAATGTATCAGCTGAGCTACTTCTTGTCAAATCAGGGAAGTATTATTCCTATCATAGGGACCGCTGTGGTGTGCTCCTCTGTCATGCTTTTGTTTCAGGATGAAAAGCCTCAGTCTGTGGGGAGATCTCATCACAGACAAATCTTCCTCATGAGGGGAAGAGGAGGGTCAGGCACTGATCTCTACTCTGTGGTGACCAGTGGCAGGACTCAAGGGAATAGCCTGAAGTTGTGTCAGGGGAGGTTTAGGTTAGGTATTACAAAAAAGTTCTCTCACAGGGTGGTTGTATATAGGAACAGACTCCCCAGGGAAGTGTTCACAGCCCAAGCCTGACAGAGTCCAGGAAGTGTTTGGATACCACTCTCAGGCACATGGTGTGACTCCTGGTAGTATCGTGGGCAGAGTCAGGAGTTGTGCTTTGATGATCCTGATGGGTCCCTTCCAACTCAAGATATTCTATGATTCTGTGATTCTCCTAAATCTTCCGGATGTAGACAATGAAGAGAGACAGTGCAGAACAAGAGGGTAAATAATGCAGTTTGCCACCTTTGGAAGCTCTTGCTTTCTCTGCTTATGATATTTGTTGTCTGAGAAGACCGATCTAATTCCGCTATGTAAGTTAGGTCCATATAACTGAGGCATATAAACTAATCCATAAATAGTTGATGTGAGTGTGTTCACATGAGCTCAAGAAAGAAAAATGGGAACTGAAGCAAGAGAACCCCGTTAGGTAACAAAGGGAAGAGAAATCATGTGAAATACCTGACAGGACGAATAGCAAAAGGATAGAACAAATTAAGCTGATGTAGTAGTGGCACATATGATAAGATGATCATATGATACATAGTGCAAACTGCCCATGAATGCCTAAAGATTAGGAATTAGAACTTTATTGATTGGTAGAACTGAAATTCTGGAACCAATGTACATTTGGAGCAGTAGTGGGCAACAAGTCTTAATACTCTGAAGACAACTCTTAATACATATTTGAAGGGGTTCATATGGATTGCATGTCATTGCATGAACAGCTTAATGACTTTTGAGCTCTGTGATCTCATGTGATAAAAGATTCCTGTGGTCCCTTATGCCCAGAGCTACACAATTCAGGTTTGCTGCTGGCTACAGTCAGCAGTACATGAAAGACACCACATTCTCTTAATACATGTAATTTCATTGTCTGTGTTTCTAAAAAGAGTAAATGATTCAAGAGTAAAAGGCACAGAATTTTTATTCTGCTTAGTGAGAGAGTTTGCCAGCAAATCAGCTATTTCTCATTAGCTTTAAAGGGCATCAGTCCGGGTACATGTGTTAGTATATTAAATGTAAATGTAGATTCCTCCCAAAAAATACAACCATGAGAGTATAACTCCTTGCTTTCCAAGTCTCACAGTAAGTAAACAAATAAATTGTTTTAGTCAGGGAATTAAAAAAGATTAATGACAGTTTTGTGCCTTTATTTTAAAAAAAGTCTGAACTTTTGAAGCAGATGAGCGAAGTAGTCTGCCATAAAAGATAATTTCATTTGCCAAAATGAAACTACCTTCTAGTATTAATACTATAATGAAATGGTTTGAAATACGAACTAAGAATCTTAAGGATAAAGATGCCCACTGTTCCATCTTCAGTAGTTACTTCTATAAACAATTACATCCATGTAAAAAGCTTTATGATTTTATTTTCATCATTGACAGGCTAAGCTGTGTAGCTGTCATACTTTGCAGTCTTCCCTCCAGTGACAACCACACTGACAACATGTTATACTCCACATTGATTTTACAGTTAAGGAGCTGATTGTGATATATAGGGATTTTAAGAATTCAGCTGAGAGGATGACTTTTGCCTTTTATCATTCCATTAAAATTTTATAACCATCTTTTTCATGTCATTTCATCCATGAATTCTTACTTTAGAAAGTGATAGCTACTGCTGCGAGCATAACTTTTTTCATGTTCAGAGCTTTTTATTGTATTAGCAAACTATCCCAATTATAGTTAATACTCATGTTTTACATAATTGTGGTGACCCTTTCAACTAAGCAGTATCGTGCTAGTTGATTTGTACATAGAATTAGATGATTCTGCTTGCCATTTAAAAAGAAGCTGCACTGAATGAGAGTTGGGGACCAGGATTTAATGCTTTCCCATCCAGTGGGGCCAATTAAGCATCTCTCAAACGTCTTGTTTGAACTCAGAAAGTCTTAAAAGTCTCTCTTTTAAAAGGGCAGTAGGGAATGTGTGGGTAGGTATGCTAGCTACCAAAATAGGCTTTTTTGAGGGGAAGGATAGGGACTAGGGGGACCCAGAGCTGAAGTCTGACAGCTCCTCCCGTACATTACAGATTGTCCTTAAGGAATAAGTCTGAACTCGGGGGGCGTTGAAGCTCAGGTTCAACTAATTACCATGAATGTTTCACCTGTAATGCCTGCAACTTATTCAGTAGGAGTATAAAGGCTTAGCTGTTCCCTTACAGCAAACTGCTTGAATATTGGGGGGCTGTTCTGTTGCGGTTTTTTTTTTCCCTCCTGCAGATGCTCATAGTGCAATAGCTTATGAGCTATAATTAGATGAAGTGTAAATTTTTAGTCCAGTGGTAAATATTGTATTTCAGCTCCTTTCCTCCTCTAAACTAGAATTTGCAGTAACTGATTTTCAAGGTCTTTAATTCCAAAGCAAATTCTCCTCCTTCCCTTCCACCCCAGAAAAAAAATTTGGTTTACAGAATATAAATCTAATTCAGATTTACACCTCCACCTCTCCATCTTTCAGTGAGGTCTAAATAATGGACCAAATTTTGTTCCAACTTATGACCTAATTGATTTTACCCAGGAGTACATGCAAATAGAATTTAATTACTCTTTACAGCAGATCATCTTTTGTACTTGCAAATTCAGAGATCTAAATTAATCCTAGTGTGCACAAGCATTAAATACAGAATTCCATCCTTATTATCACAGTGAGTAGAGCAAGATATGTGATACAGCTGAGCTTTATGGAGTTGCTTTGTGATGCATCATATAATGAAAGAAAAAACACTGTTACTTTTCCAATTTAAAAGCAAAAAAAATTGGAATAGCAATTTTTTTTTTTACATCACTGTTTTCACAGACATCACTGGAATAATTCTGATTTACCTCTCTTTGTATGTGAGAGGAGAAAAGGGACTTCTGACTGCTTCAGCTGTTGCTCTAAAATATAGAAGGAGCAACTCATTGTGCTGGATTTATTTGATTCCTTCCCCCCTTCCCTCCCCCCCAACCCTTTTACCCTTAAAATTATCAGGAATTATTTAACTTCTGGTGAAATAAATTATTCTTCCTATAATGTTCCTTCTGGTTTGGACACCAGGAATTAAATAATAGTGTTGTTGACTACAACAGAATTCAGCATATGCTATGTCACCTCCCCTGAAGTCCTGGCACACTCACAATCACTAATGAATTTTAAATTTTTGAACCCTTATAATTCCAAATGTAGGTCCCCTCTTCTCCCTCTCCCCCTGAAAATCCCCAAATCTAAAGCTATTTTAAACAATTACTAAATCCAAGTATATCTTTTTTTAAGATTTCAATAAAATGTAATGTTCACAGAAAAATCTCATAAATGTCAAAATTGCTATGGGCAGAATAGGGGAGAATGTAGTATTTTCTTGATCTGCTGTAGCAATTTATAGATTTCAGGACGTGGTTTATAAGAATGCTAAATGTTCTGG
>WBNO01028747.1:0-20000 GCA_013400575.1 Peucedramus taeniatus | reverse complement strand
ATGAATTTCAGCAGTAAACCAACGCTGATATTTTTTCTTTGTTCACACATAATTTTAAGCTATAAAACAATGCTATTCACTATTAGACAAAAATAATCCTGTGCTTATAAAATTATGTTTTAATGTCTAAGGAATTGCATATTACCTCCGTGTTAATTGCAAATCAGTTCAATATGAGTACAATGGTTACTGTAAGAATTAATTACGATCGATCACTAGTAATTATGATGAATTGCCAGACTGCTTATTGAAGATTTGGGCTATCTACTTCCAGGACTCTGCCCTCTGTACTTCTGTAGATATATCTTAATATTCCCCACAATTTATATTAAAGCATTTTTCATGGATTTGCCAGAAGCTGCAGTGCTGAGTAAATAGTAGCTCTAGTTCAATCGTGTGCTTCCCCACATGTCCACGTTTCATTGCATGAGCTTTTTTCACGTTGGCTTCAACTCTGAGCACAAAGACTCACTTCAACCTTTGAAGCTCCAGTTGATGTGGTAAGAACATAATAATTTTATATCTTACCCTTGTTTTTTTTTTTTTTCTCCAAGTCAATTCAACACTCAATTCTAGATTTAAAAGCCTGTGGGTTATCAGAGATAGTGTCATTCTTTACTGGATGTCTTTTCCTGAGATCAGACACATGTGTTCAGTTGTAATTTTATTGTATTTTTCTCATCTCTGAGATTAAGTAATCTACCAATACTGAAAGTTAGTTGGGTCATTTATTTCTTCTGAAATCTGAATTCAGGTAATGCAGTTTTCACTCTATAATAATTAAATTTCAATACAGCATTGTTTTTTAAATTTGTTTTCCCTTTCTTACGGAAGAGTTTAGATGCTTATTTTCCTTCTTCTTCCCCAGCCTGTCATTAATATTCAAAATTCTTTAAAGTCCTTTGATGTCCAAACTGTATAAGCTCCTCTATGAATGGTGGTCAAATTTAGTGTCATTGCTGCTCGTGTAGTCTTGGACTTGTGTTTTCCACCTGGAGACAAATACTTTTCAGATCTGTTAAGACCAATTTTTGTCAAAGATGTCGAAGTCTGCATGTTTTTATATCCACTAATTGGTTTTACTGTCAGTTTTCGTTAATTTTAAATATTTAAGTTAAAATGTTCAAAATAGTTTAAGGTGGCAGCCTTGAATTGAGAAGAGTGACTTAAATATAAGCCTCTCCAAATAGATTCACTCCTGAGTATCTCTTCTGCTAAATTCTCTCTGTTACTGTACAGAGCATTGGCTCTTTCCTGATACTCACCTAAATTCTTATATTTATCAAGTATTTTAATTTTCTTAATGTTGTTCCATTTTATATTCATCATAAGTGATAGAAAGTCAGGAACACTTGGTACAGTTCCTGTGCAGAGAGTATCCCATGGCTGAGATATTAGTTCAGTTCTGATTTCTAAGATTCTAAGACTTCTTAAAAATCTTAAAATTTCTCTCACTTAAATAAACCTCAGCAAGAGGTTTATTTAAATTTTTAGCATTTATTATTCTAATGGTAAATTATTTCTTCTCTCTTTGAAAAATTGAAACAAAGCTGTAGTTGCAGAAGAGCTCATTGCACTTCATCACCAACGAGATAATAGACAAGACTTGCTGCACCCAGCAGTTTTCTCGCCTTCTGCTTGTTTGCAGATGGGAGCACCAGAGGAAGCAACTGGGATTTCATCTTACTTGTCGGTCTTCTTACAGATCTGTCAAATGGATTAGCTTGCTAGAGGTGGTGTTGTTTCCTTCCCCGCGTTTTTATGGCAAATTCTTGTCAGAGTAGGAGGGCTCGGAGAGCACTCAGGGCTTCAACTGTGTCCCTGAGGTGGTCTCGTGTGAATGCTGTGTACTAGGAGAGTACAAGAAAAGCAAAGGAGCACCTGTTCACAAAATGTTCAGGGATTTTGCCTAAATTCTTTAGAACTAGGGTGGAGATCTGCAAACCCACTGTGTCCTTTCACCCCCAAAATTGCTAGCTGCACAGACAGAACAACTGTGCAGTATTCTGCAAGGATTGCCTCTTAGTGGTTGAAATGTTTTCCTGTGTGGAAACAGGATGGATTTCATATGGAATTGCTTTACACTGGTCCCCCTAAGAGTCCTAGAAAGGCTTACTTTCCCTCCTGAGTAGCTCAAGCCCAGCACACCTGCAGTGCATGTATCACCTATGTAGTGTTCAAATGAAATTTGTGGAGTCCTTGGTGCTGTACAGTGCTCTTACCTCAGTGTCTGCGATGGTAACTCTTAAGTACAGGGTGGAAAACAAGGCATCTCTTTGGGAAGGAGATTTTAATTACCTCTTGTCCTAGAGAGAGCTGTCCTCCCAGGTTAGAGCAGGAAGTATTGGAAGGGTGCTGTGGGAAAGATTAGCAAGAGGCTCCTTTACCAAGCCACAGTAGCAAATCAATAGAGGCTTTCAGCTGTCAGTGCAACCAATCCCTAAACCATGAGTGCAAATATTTATTTCTACTGAAAACAGAATTTACAAAAAAAAGAGAAAAATATTTCCATTCCTTTATTTAGTCATTGAATCAATAAAAATGATTTGTGGATGTGAAGAATTCAAAGTGCTTCAGGATAGTACTCACTTGAGTATACAGCTTATTTTCATAGACCAAAGCTTTCACTCTGCAAGGAGAAGAATATCAGCATGGCAGGTCACTTTCAGGATAAACACTTCTGATATGTGTGTGCTCCTTTAACATTTCATTTTAATCAGAATGGACCAATATCTCTCCATAACATTTAACTTGCTTTCCTTTGAGCAACAGAAAGCGTAAGGCTGTCAATAGTTTTTAAAGCACCCATTTCTGTGACACCTGCATGATATTTTTTAATATTTGCTGAATTGATAATGTTCATGGTAGTGGAGTATAATGCGCAATAAACTGCTTTTGTGGCTGATTAAATGCCAAAGCGAAGTGGAGGTATTCAGCAACTGCAAAAGCCGTTTATTTAGTATATGCCAATGCCATGAACATTATTCCTGTTACACAAGATTTGCTATACCATAATGTACAGAAGTAGAAAAGAAATTGTTTCCTTTTCTTGTGAGGGTTGCAATTGCTGTGCTGCTTCAGTCTCACACTTCACACTGATATGACATTCGGGAATGTAGCTAGGTTGAGTGGCTTGAGAAAGAGGCTGGTTTACACAGTGAATAATTATTTAATGGAGTTCTTTGTGTAGGAAAGGCATTATGTGGCTGGGTACACTAAATTAACTGTAGGATGCAAATATTCCAACTTTGACCTTATAACTTTTGGTAGGAGGAATTCCCTTTTGCTGCTCGGGTTCTTCCTTGAGGATTCTGGCCCGGAAAAGGCAGCTACAGTCTTAATTATTGGCTTAACCAGAGACTTGCTGCCTCATATTGCCTGTATTGCTCCCCCTCACCGGTGACTGACACCAGCTGGACCAATGACAGATAAAAGGCTGCAGCCATTTCCTATCATGTAACTTTTTTCTCAAGATAGAAGTTGACATGAGTTGTGCATAATCCTGATGTTTCTCTACAGGGAAAACCTTTTTTTTTTCTTTTTAGTTTTTATAAAGAGTTTATAAGAGAATGTTTTCCTCCTGATAGGATGGAATAAATACCTCATTGACATATAGTTCTTGTGCTGTGCTATTCCTTCATGATAACATCATTTAAAGAAACTTCAACTTCCTGCAATTTGATGAGATACAAAATGAGAAAAATAAAAAATTATTATTACTTCTCTCTTAATAAATGTTATATATGTTGCCTGTGAGGAATGAAGGGCTGTGGTGGTTCTGTGGCACCTAACTGCTATTCTAATTTCTTTTTTTTTGTTTGTTTTGCATATTGATTCAATAATGTCATTGATTTTCCATGGATTGATTATTTTCCTGAAGTATTTTCTCATGAGTTCTCTGCCTGAGGAAGGGTTATATGCTTTTTATTTGATTGTCATTCATATTTGTTGTTACCCACAGAGATGACAGTCTCTTACTTTGTTGTTCACCTGCCATTCTGTTCTTTGTATAGAAGAAACTGAAGCAGAGAAAGCTGCTATTCCAGCCTCCAGATTGAACAATGCCATTAGTTTGCTGTCACAGTATCTTTAAGAGTTGCCATCTGTACTCTTTCAGTGCAGTAGATTATCATTTATTGCAATAGTGATAAACTTTTCCAGTAGCTATTTCTCAAATTTCACTACTAAATTGGATATGCAAGTGAGCAAACACAAATAAACAAGCACTATTTTTATAGTTTCTTCTGTTCTTGATTAGCCCAGAAGCTGGATAGTGGACTGCTAAATTCCTGTTGTTCTGTAAATAGGCTGGGATTAAAATACACAGCAGAAAGATTTCAGCTGTAAGGAACAGATATTGCTGACACAATTAAAGCAACATACCCTGTAGTTACAGTTTGAGTATCGTGCATGACAAAGAAGGTATTTTCTTTATCCATTTTCCATTTCCCACAGAATTAGTTATAGGCACATGTTCTGGAGCTGGATTTTTTTTGTCTCAAACATTAATGTTTGCTGTCCTGTGAAGTTAATTCTGCTTATAGAATGTTGGTTGCAATGCTAATTACTCCAAGGTCACTGAAGTCGGTGCTGACAGTGAGGTGATCCTTCAGTGTTCCTCCTCTGCAGGTCACTGTGTGGCAGAGAATGAGGCTATGAAGACCCTTCCTCTATTCTATGTTAAAACTTCCTTGTGCTATTTCATTCTCCAAACACCTCAGTCTGCACTTACCCCACAACATAATTTTGAAAGTAGAAACAACCCTGATTCCTAAGGTGTGTCTGCTAAAGGGAGATGCAGCATGCCCAGGTAACAGCTTCATGCTGGGAAAGGGAAAAAAGGGCTTGGACTTTGTTCACCACCATTCCAGTTTTATGCAGGTATGCCTGGCGCATCGGGGAAATTGTTTAGGAGCGATCAATCCTTATGTGAAGATTGCCTTGTAATGCTGCTAAGGTCAGGCAGACCTTGGTTCATTTGACACGTAAGTGCTGCTTGAGTGACTTAGGATATTCCAACACCCATAGGAACAACCTTAACTTGCACACTAGAGGTTTTCCACATGTTAGGATTGTGATTTCTTGCACAGCTTGCTCATTTGGTATAGATTATACAGTGGGGTTTCATTGGCATCATCCCTCTGCCTTTGATAAAGTTGAAACTCCCTGGTGTTGGTGTTTAGGATCATAAATGGTCTTTTGTTTTTCCCACTACTCAAGCAAAGTCCTAGGAGTTTTTGTAGTAGCAATCTGTTACTGCAAACTTGGTCATGATGTTTTTCTGTGGTAGTCCTTGCTGCAGCTGGGTGTAACTTGTGCAGAGTTTATGAGCAGTCAGTGACCTTTCTCAGAATTTGCATTTCCAGTATGATCCTGGATCTTGATTGAAGCCACAAAAATTTATGTTAAGACAGATAAGAATTTTGGAGGAAATTCTTCTCCCAACTAATCTGGGGGAGCTGACAGATTGTCAGAGGACTAGTCCAGTGGCTGGAATGCAGAATTAGGGTAGCAGGTCATTGTTTGGAGTTTTGCTTCTTTCTAATACATGATTTAGTCTGGGATTAAGTCTTTCTATCTCTAAAACTGGAATAATAATATTTGCAATTTGAGGCTTACAATGTGCTTTGAGACCAACAGTGAAAAGCTCTCAGTAGTGTATTTATTACATTCTGTTTGTAGAGGTTACAAACAGTATCTAGGAGAAATGAGAATAAAATGAAGCCAAACACACTGATTTAAAAGCAAACTGTTGAAGCCAGGCCTGAACAGTAAAATAGCTTACATGTGCCAATGCCTCTCCTCAGATAGCTCAGAATTAAGTTGCAGGGTTCCAACTGCTGTCAAAAAAGGAAAAAATTCCAAGGTTATAACTGTTTAATGGGGAGAAAATGGCTAATTTCTGTCTCTTTAAATTTTGTGGTGGAGAAAATAAGGTCCTTTGATCTTTAAATGAAAGCTTCCAGAGTCATTACATTGAATCAGTTAATCTCTCCCAGTAGTTACCTTATTCTCTCTTCCTCATGGGCATCCTCTTTCATGGTCTCAGTGCTGAGCTTCAAATCAATGAACAAACTGTTACTGCTTCCAACACAGCCTGTCTCATGAGCTTTCCTGCTTTCATGCATTGCCAAGCTCTTACCTCAAACCTTGGCACATCCAAGAGGAGAAGAGGTCCAGTAGAGCCATGTGTGTGTTAACCAGGCTGGCTCCATCATCTTCATTTATGGGTCAGGCAGTCCCTTGCCTCTTGACAAGAGGTGTTTGTAAGGGATTGTGTGTCCTGTCATTCCCAAGTGACACAGGTAATTCTAAGCAGCTCAAGTGACACAGCAGGGTTAGGAAATATCCTTGGTCATCCCATTACTTAGTTAAAAAAAATTATTAACCAAAGCAACAACAGATCTTCATATCTTTGTGTGAGATATCCATACCCAGACAAAAATAAGTTTCACTGTGTGTGCTGCTGGCTGAATATATTCTTTTTACAGAATAGTTTTTATTTCTCTCAGGAAAAAAAAAAAGAAATTTTCCACTGTAAGCCCCACAAAGCGTATCTGTTGCTTACAGTATGAGCTGCTGTACCTGTTAGAGCACAACAACTGCTGTGGGTAGCACCTGGGAGTTTTTGAAGGTGTTACCAGCCAGTGTTCACACTGTGTGAAACTCAAGACCTGAGGTTATGGAACAGCCTCTGTTCTCCTGCCATTAATCTTTTCCCTTATGTGAAGGGTGTATGGTGAATCTTGCACAAATTGTATTAGAATAATTTTGTTGGTTTAGAAATAAAAGGCATCAAAAATGAAATATGATTAGAAAATACCTCATCCTCTCTTCCGGGAAATAAGTTTTGGTATTATATCATAAAGTGAATATTGGTGTATATATATCATAAAGTGAATATGTTATATATATCATAAAGTGAATGTTTTGAGACAGTTTTATCTTCTGGGAGGGTAGTACCAGGTATTTTCCAAAGTATTTGGCATTCAGTTCTTTTATTAGGAACCACCTAGCATTAAGCAACAAGAAGGCTTTTTTTCACTAATAATGACAGATTTGCTTTATTAATATTCAGATAAAAGACCTGAAATACTTTACCTTCACTGAGACAGAATTTCAGGAGAGGTCCTTCATCCATGCATGTCCAAGAATTGTGCAGCCTGTATTCCAGTTTATGACTGTGTATCACTTACTTATCTTTGCATTTACTTCCCTTATTTCGATTTGTTTTGACTTGTGTCTCTTGCCTCTTGCTCCATTCCTGGGGTGAGAGGCTGAAAAGGCCTTGACCCTTTTTAAATGCTGCTCAGCAATACCAAAAATATCCCTGTGTTACCAACACTGTTTTCAGCAGAAATCTGAAACAGACCCGTATCAACCCCATTCTACTATGAAGTTAACTCTTCCCAGGCAAAACCAGCACATACTTGTACTTGAAAACTTTTTCTGTTGTCTGTGCTGATTATCCATTCTTCTGTTTCCTAAGCTTATCACTAGATCACATGAAATACTTTAAAAGGAGAGTTCTGCTCAATGTCTGTGAGAATGGTGCAGAATCAATTCCTACCTTGTATGAAATTTTGTACTGCCTTATCAGTGGTATTTTCTTTATTTGTTCGAACATGATTTGGGGCCAGAAGCAACAGAAATCTGAATACAGCATTTGATAATTAGCCAGAGCTAAGCTTTTCCTATGTGGGCACCAATAATCTTGGTTTTGCTGTCTTTACTCAAGATCACCCTGTTTCTAATTCTCTGTTTAATAGTATTCCAGAATCTGTTATCAAAATCCTTCAGCTTTCTCCAGCACTTTGCTGCCAGCTTTCTTACAAGTCTGATGGCCTAAGAGGTCCTTCTGTACCTAAAATATAACATTTTGTAATCCCATTTAAAAAAAAAAATCATTTTATAAATCAAGCTTCTCTGTTTCCAGGGCCCTGTGTAATTGTGCATATACATTTTTAAAGATGGCTATTTTGAAGACTAAGAGAATTAAGGAAAAAGTTCAAATTAACTGAAACTAAAGTATTGTGGTATTACTATTTAACACTTCAGTATTTTCTTTGTTTTACCTAGGTTTTAGACATATCCCTAGGTTTTAGGCATATCTACGTTTTCTCTATTTCTGTGTTCTTTTCTATGTTGGATTCAATCCTTAATTATCTCGTGCCTGGGAGGAGAAGAGACAGCAATTGTTATAGATGAGTGGGTAAATGGCAAGGAAAACAGTCCCAGAGCAAAGCAAAGCTTGTATGCTTCCTGCACTGGGATTTCTCGGGAAATGAGTATTAATAGATGCTTTTACACTACCTTTATGAAACTTTGAGATTCCTAATACATGTTAGGTTACATGTCCTTGTTGTGCCAGTCTGAAGGCCCCTCTCTTGTGGTACCATGGCAAAAAGCCTTAAAAAATAATTTAGAACATTCATGCACTTTATAGTGCAGTTATTTGTGTGTGATTCTTCAGTGGCGCTGGTAAGAATAAATATATATATAAATGTGCTATCAACAACCCCCCGCCAAAAAAAACCCTAAAAACTTAAAAAATCTCTCTTGACATCAGTTTGGTGAGAATAAAACCACAGAAAGAGTAGCAGTAAATATATATGTATATATGCATGTGTGTGTATAAATCTATAAAAAACATTAATTCTGTCTGCAACTTCCAATCTTTTTGCAATCAAGCTTTCTCAGTATAATTTTATAGTTCTTAAAATGGAAAATTATCCCTGTTCTTTCTATCTTATATTTACCAGTGTAATTTGTTAATTAAAAATAAAAGGGGAAAACCTACCTATTTCATCATATTAAGAGTGCAGAAAAATTTGTTTTCTTACAGGAGCTAATGCAGTTACATCTTTTTGAAAGCTGAGGAAACACAAAATAAGATTTGTTTTTACTCTGCCACTGGTAGTCAAGCACACCAGGTAATACACCCTAAGAAAATAAATGACAATGATACTTATGATAAGTACTGTACTAATGCATCTGAACATCTCATGGAATTCTGAGTGACATGGAGCATTCACATTTTATTGGTAAAGCAAAATGATAGATTTTTCAATGGTTACAACTGGTACCATGTACATCACTAAAATTAAAGATTAGATTTCTAACTGATTTCCCTTTAAAAATAAAAGTCTGGTTTTGATGAAAAATAACATCTTCAGACCCCACTTGTGTCCATCTGTAGCATGCTATGTCTGTATTTCTGCAATATGACTGTAAGAAATCTGTTATTTTATTTTTATTTTTTTCCCCTCCTCCTTCAGGTCTCCTGGAAGCCTCCTCTGATTCCAAATGGAGAAATCCTGAACTACGAGATTCGCATGCCTGACCCGCGCATTGTCATCGCTGGGAACCCTTCATCGCGGCTGAGCCATTTGGTGACCAACCTGGTCCCCTACACGAACTACTCGGTCACGGTGATAGCTTGCACTGGAGGGGATGGCTTTCTAGGAGGCTGCACCGAGAGTTTGCCCACCAGAGTGACCACACCCTCGACAATTCCTCAGAGTGTCAGTCCCTTGTCCGTGACTCCAATCAGTGAATCCTTTATTGCCATCTCTTGGCAACCACCGCTAAGGCCCAATGGTCCCAATCTGAGGTAAGCTGAGACTGAGAGAGCAGTTTGCTACTCCTTACCTAAGTCTGACTCAGAAAATTCTGAGTGATGCAGACTTTGTCATGTGATCTCTTAATTCTGGATTTTTTGACATTCCTCTTTAGGGCTCAGAGAAGAGTCAGGATTATTCATGGCAAGTGTGTTGTCTGTGTTGGAAAGCTCTGGGTCTCAGATCAGGGCTGTCTGAAAGACCAGAAGGAGCAAGCACAGGATATTTGCCAAGTCATAAGTGGTTTAGGCTGCAGCATCAGCCACTTTTTGGTGACAAGTTTAGGCGACAATAAAATGACCACCAATAAAATGACAAGAAAAAGAAGAGCTCTCTGTAAACATGAGTCATTAACACATACAGTATTCTCAATACTCTGGGTTATTCCACATGAAGAGAAAGTGACCATTTGGAAGGATGATGACATGAAATAATCTTCAAAAATTAAGTGATGAATAAATTTTAAATGAGATAGTACATGGGAAAAATGGTAGTTAAAGGGCTAGAAGTGTGAGGGCATAGCCAAAATAGGAAATGCAAGGAAGTGCTGGGTACAGCAGACTGGGTTTCAATACAGGAGCCAAAGAAAGGAATCTCCTCTGAGATTTGTCTGGAATGATGGGATGGGAATCTTGACTTCAATGTTGAATACTGAGCGTGTGTGTGTTGATATACATTAAAGAACTATAGATTTGAGTGCATAAAGGTTTATAAAGACAAATATATCTTTATATATACTCAATAAAAAATGTCAAATCTTTCATTCTAGTGCTTTAACGTATCGTGAAACATTGTGCATGGAATTATAGCTCTGTAATCCATATGTTCTGGTTAGTAGCTCTCTTCTAGGTGCACTGATGGGTTCAATAATTATCATGTAATGCCGTTTCAGTTGCGTATGTTATTACAGCACAGTAGCTTGACTTTTTCTTCAGGCTTAATTAGGGCACACTAGAACTGAATGAAATGATGATTGCTCTACAGTAAAATTTGAAGTTTCAGAAAAGCAGTGTCTGTTTTTCTGGGGTTAACAACACGACCATTTTACCATAGATTATTGAAGTAATTCAGCACGACCTACATCTGCAGATTTCATTTCTTTCATGGTGTGCCATGCTGCCCTCAACAAGAACAACCACTGAAGCAGCTGCTCTGTACAGCATGATGGAACAAGAAGTCTGCAGCAAGCAGAGCAGCAGCAGCAGCTGCCAGTGGGGGTGATTTACACATGATCGCCACTCAGTGTTCAAAAAGATTTGATGTTTTTCAAGACTCGTCTATGAAATATATTGGACAGAATATGCCAGGATGGTTTCCTATAAAGCTGTAATGATCTGTCTTTGGGTTGACACTGATGAACTACTCATGTGAGAGCTGTTCTTGTTATAAAGTCATTTGATTTTTTTTGACAGAGTTGGAGTTTAATTAGTTTTTGCTATTTAATTTCTGAAGTTATAATCTGAACTTCTGCAGTAATTCAGTACTGCAGTAATTTGGCATCACTAAGTGGCACAATGCTTGCTTGTACTTGTTGAGGATTCTTCCATAATCCCTTTTTTTTCCCTTTCAAGGAAATTTCCCTTTCAAGGGCAAAAGTTGGAAGTTATACATGTAGTCCCTAGCTGCTATGGAGCACAGGAAGTGTCAGATCTCTCATAAGAGCATCTCAGTTGATTTCTGGTTTTGAAACAACACTAAATCACTGTATGCAGTACTTGTTAAATACCTCTGCATTCAGGGTCTCAAATTTGGGATGGTATTGTCCAACTTCCCTTTATCAGACTGGAGATGATCTTAACTTTAAAGTGTCAAATTACACACAAAGCCGTTGGTTGGTGTGATAATTACAACAGAGTGGTGACCCACACCAAGGTATTTTGCAGAACAATTAAGCATGGAAACATTTTCACAAATGTCCATTTAAAATAAGAGTGTTTAGAATCTGCCTGAGTACCCACGTACTGTATAGAATTTAGCAGTAAGCACCTTTCCAGAATGGGAGCAGGGACAGGATGAAATAGAGCAGCTCAGCACTTAAGAGAATCAAGTTATGTATTTAAGGGAATATATATGCATATGACCCTAATTTGCTGGGGTATCAAACTGAAACAATTATTGAAAAAATAAATTAAACAGTCCTGTGGAATGTAATAAAGAGTAATAATCCTAAAGATTTTGAACAAATATATCTAATTTTGTTTCCTTTAGAGTGTAGTTTCCTTTGTAATCCCTAGAATGATTAGGAAGTGCAAACTATATTATCACCTTTAGTTTGTGGCACTAAGTGATCTAATTTTTGTTAAATTCCATAAAGGTTTTGTATAAAAGATGATGGAGAGTGTGTGATGCAGCCTGGGTGGAAAGCATGTTTTCCAAATCAGGCAGTCTCATGGCTGACCTGATGAAAGATGGGCTTTGGCTGACCTGCTGTTTGGAACAGAGACAGGAATACTGCTTCAGATACCAATTAAAACCAGGATGAAATAATTTGGTCTTTCAAGCTCACATCATGAATTTCTACCCAAACACAAAGGTGCCTTGCTAAGATCTACAGATGGCTATAACAGTTAACTCATTCTGTGCCTGTTTTCTCCTGTAATTTACACTGTGGTTATTTGCAAACACATTAAGTACAAAGGCACACTTAAGCCACTACTAATAATAAAATAATAATGGCAGTGCTCTTTGTTTCAGTTCATTTGCAAGAAAAAGGCATAATCACTTCATGTTCTGGAGCAACCTGTGCTTATCATGCAAGTCTGCATAAGACACTGTGGGCTATTTGGACTTGCTCTTGATAACATTTTCAGAAAGTTTAAATTCCATGAATCATTGAATAAACTAGAGGTTTTTTTTTTCAAGTGGAAATGCTTCATTTTCCATTTTCAAAGTAGTATTTTTTTAAACTAATTGTATGTTTTAAATCACAAAACATTAAAAGCAATGTTTATCTCAGGAAGTTTACAGCTGTAGAAACAAAATAATGTGTGGCTTTAAAAAAACCTGGTTGGGTTCTTTTTTNTAATAACATTAGTTGAGATAATCCTGGTGTTCTGCTTGTCTTTTGTGTTAGATATGAGCTCCTGAGACGTAAAATCCAGCAACCACTTGCATCAAATCCCCCTGAAGATTTAAATCTGTGGCACAATATTTACTCAGGAACTCAGTGGTTTTATGAAGATAAGGGTCTTAGCAGGTGAGATTACAAAAACTATAAAAACAAATGCTGGCATTTTGTATAGTGTATGTTTAATAGTTCAAAGTATTTATTGTGTCTTTATGTAGTGAACATATTAATTATGTAATGAAATATTTTTTGTCATCATCTTTGCTGTTAATCATTCTAATATGCAGGGATTTATTATTAGTGTGTCATTCTTGACTCATACATTGTTCTGCTTTGAAAAACAAATGAAAATAAAAATCTGATGAAATTTTAGCATTGATATGCTCATGCAATCCAACCATTTAGATTTATGTGTACAGATGCTGTAGATTTGTGTGGTCAAAATTACAGCACAGGCACAATGCATGTTTGAGGGAAACACCTGAAAATTGTTTTCAGCAATGTTTTTTCACCTGATTTTGTTGTGTTAGTTTCATCACCATTAAATGCAGAGGGTTTAAAGTGGGGAAATGGAGTGTATGCTCTGTTCCTCACTATGTAACAGACCTGCTGTGTTAGGTAGAGCAAGCACTCTTGATCAACCTTAGTTTCTACATCTTGAAGTGAAGGCTATTGCTCCTTAAGACAAAACACACAAGTAAAGAAATTGTAATGGAAGATTCAACATGGATTCTGCATTGGGTTTTTTTAAGTAAAGTCTCAGGAAAACCCTCATGGATGGTTTCAGGGTATGCGTGTTCTGTGTACTGGCGTGCTTTATGAGAACTCCATGTCAATCACTGACCCTTAAATATCTGTTCTTTCCTTCTACTTCTGTAAAAATTGTGTGAGCATCCTTCCTGAGCACAATGGGAAACAGGAGAACGTGACCTCTGCTCCAGTCAGAGACACACTGAAGCAAGCTGAGGGCTACTGCCTCTGGCTTGCTTCTGCCTACTTGCTGAAAGTCACTGCTCATTTCCGTCTGTTGCAATAACTGCTCACAGAGCTGTTCTTGTACCAATCCTGCCCAAGTGTCCATTTCTTTCTCTCAGCCATGCTTGAAAGTCTGCATGGAGTTGCCTTTGGTTTTAGCTTTGCATATTTTAGTGCTGCAGCATATTTTAGTGTGTGTAGCAGTTATGTCAGCAATTCAGAGGTGGCAATACATTCAGACAGAGCTTCAGTGACTGGTCATTAGGCACCATGACGTTTTGGGTTGAATGAGCTATGGCCAAAAGAGTGTGCCTAACCCTTGGACACACCTGAACACTTCTCCTGGGAAAGGTTCTGCAACCTGCAGCTATACTTTTGCAGTTAACTCAGGAGTTTGTGTCTGGAGAGAAGATGCTGCAGAGAGACTCAAGCACTCAAGCCTTGTTTTTCCCAAAAGAAAATTCATATATCAGCATTTATTTTCATTTTTCTTACTTTAAGCATGTTTCAGAATTACTGATCTTGTCAGATGGTTTCTTCATTTCTAATAGGCTACAACAGACTCATTTTATTTTCATTGTTGAAAATATGGAACAAAAAATGAATCACAAATTCTCATCAGTAAATTGCTAGACTAGAGTACTTTTTTTTTTAAATTGTGTGTGCTACAATGTCCAAGAAAAAAATTAAATGTTTGCAAGTGACAGAAGAAGCAGAGAGAGAAATAAGATGTGGTTTGTATATTTTTCCTGTTTGTCAATGCTTGGAGTTAGAGTTTGAGCTAGTGAGTTCCCATTAAGTTGCTTTCTTCTCAGTGGGGCTGCTAGAGCTTAGCTCTTTTAAAAATCAGGGTGTTACGGTAAAGAGTCTAAAATAAATATGAAAAGTAAGGTAAATATACACTATGAGTATTTTCTGTACTAAAATCTCTAAATATTAAGCGTTTATTGTACGCTTCTTTATTGCATCTGTAGACATTCATCCCACTGCAGCTTCAGTGAAAATTTGAACAAGATGATCCTGAGTTTCTGTCTTTGTGCAGTTTTGTGGGAGGCTTTATGAGGAAATTAAATTTGAGATTATGAAATCCCACTTAAAGTACATTAGTGTGCCTTTTGCTATAGGGAAGAAAGGATGACGTGGCAGTCACTTGATTTACTAAATACACATGTAATTTCTAATAAATTTTTATAATTGGAATATGCACAGTTCTGAGGTAAATTACTTTTATTAAATGAATTTGAACTCCTAGGTGCTTTTTTTGGGATGTTTTTGTAGTAGAAGAGTCCTGACTGTGCGGTGAATCCCTTTTACAAATGAGACTGCAAGTTAAAATCAATGGGTTTCCCAAAAGAGGAAAAAAGCCTCATTTGATTAAATTCTGATCCAAATTTTGGCAGGTTGCCACCACTGTAATTACATATTGAATTGAGCTATAATCTCTCAACACCTCAGAAGCTAAAACTATGAAGAAGTGAAATAATGTGTTTTATTTTTGTTACCATGTTAATCGTGCTGAATAATTTCCACAAAATAGATGCCTGTTATGAAGTCTTCATTGGTGCATGCCATACAGATGAATTTCTGTGCAGGGGGAGAAGAAACAACAAAACTTTGGCACAGGCGGAATGTTTACAGCAAATATTTTCTATGTCTGCATTTTTCATTCCATTTAATTATTTTTGAAATGTCTTAGGTACACAACATATGAGTACAAGCTCATAGTGCACAACGAGGTGGGATATACATCAAGTGAAGAAGTGATAGCTACTACATTAGCAGGATTACCAGAGAGGGGAAGTGTCCTCATTGCACGTGCTGTTAATCACACTGCCGTGGAAGTGGAATGGTCAAAACCAAGTAAGTGTGCTTAGTATTTATTCCAGTAACTAGATGTTAACCTGCCATCACTTACCATGGCTTGCCTTGCTCTCAGAGGAAACACAGTCCTTGCCTTGATTTATAATATACCTAAATGTCCTTGAAAGGAGAGGAAAGAAATAGAAAAAAAAGTGCACATTTTGCTCTTTCTCAGTCATGTTTTTATTTATTATATGCTCTTTCTGCAGAATATGAATAGTGAAAATGAAGAAATAGTTATTGCAAACTATTATGATACATGTATAAAGCAATATTACACAAAATCCTCTTGTCTTTGTGGCCTATTTCATCCCTTTGTATAAAAATTTACATCTACATTCCTTCACGATGAGACGATTCCCTTTCTCTTTCTTTATGCTCTGCTCCTTAAAATTAATTTAGCCAATTTCTCTAGTTGGTTTGTTAATACAGCAGTGGAAAATTTCTTCATGACTTAAATGCAAATGATATTGTAAGGACTGGGTGCTGAATTGCAACAAATGTAGTCTCTTTATTTTATAATTGCATGCCTGAAGTGAGCATGCTTATAAAAACTGACAAATGTAATAGATCTGAAGCAGCTCACTGAAGTTTCATTACCTTGGTAATCTAAACCCCTGACCTTCTAGATGTAGGTAATGCAATCTGGTTTTATTTTCATTCATATCTTAGAAATTTTCTTCATATATGTTTGTGAATGTAGAAGTTAAACACCAAGACCAGGCCATTCATTATTTAAAAACCTTATCTTATTTTATTCTTATGTTGCAAATAAGTGTATTAACTATTTTGTATATCGGTGTTTCGTTCTTTTTCATAATATTAGTTTTCAAATTAGTTTTTTGTTTTCTTTGGGAACTTGAGAGTTGTCAATATAAGTTGCTTTGCTGTCTTTCCCTACTGAAAGTTTCTGACTTCTAAGGATTTAGGCCTTATATCAGTATCACTTAAAAATAGTATATCATTCTTGATTAAGAGTTTCGATGACAAACCCATATATTATTAAGTCTGAAAAAATGCTTCTGGCTTTTATCAGTGCTCTGTCCCTGTGAGCTGAGTCCTGTTCAGTAGCACAGTGTGTCATTTAAAGATTTTGGTGTTAGTGCTTACAGTTTTCATTGTAATTATACTTTTCATCTCGATGCCTAGTGGAAAAGCAGTTGCATTTAGTCAGATCTGAACTTAAACTGTTTGACAAAGGACAGATAAAATAACAGATGGCATTTGAGTCACTAAAATGGAGAAGACTTGCCTGGAATCTGTGCTTATCTATCAGCTCAGACCAGTGAATATCCTTCCCTGTGTAGCCTGAAAACTGTATTGTTTTTTCTGTCTTTCTCTGGGGAAGTTAGTGCTGGGTAAAATACATTTTAGAAAGAAATGTGAAGATCTGGGGTTTTTGCCCTGTATGTATAATGCTTCAGGGTGTATTACAGCTTCAAATGTAGATGATGTGCTCATGCTTGTTCTGAAACAATAACACATAGCTTCTCACTGTACTGTGAATGCCCAAAATGCCATCCGGGTAAAGCTGAATGTCACTGGAATTTATGGCATAGGCACAGGTCCTTTATTCATGGCTAGAGGAATAACACAGGATTGGAGTGGGCTCTGGGAAGAGCAAAAAGGCCTGCACACCACTGCTTGCAGTGGGTTTTGCCTATTAATTTGTTTATTCCATTGTCTTCATGGGGGTGTCTAGAAAAAGAAAGCTTTCTCCAGTGTTGAAAAGGATGATGAACCTTTAATGACTTGGACAAATTAGGGCAAGCAGTCTGTGTCACTCCTTAAAGGGTGAGATTGCAGGCACTTCAATGAATCGTTCCTTTTTTATAAATAAGAGGGTCTGCATAAAATTTGGTTTACTCTTCACAATGAATGTTGTTGATAAGAAACTCGCTGACTGAAAATTTCCCAGCTGATGTCCCAATGTTTTTCCTTTCTTTTCCTAGCACTGCGGGATTTGCAAGGAGATGTTGTTTACTACACCATCTTCTTGAATTCTACTGATGAGAGAAGATCTCTGAGGGTCCAGGCTGATGTAAACTCCGTAGTCATAGATGATTTGCAGCCCAACACAGAGTATCAGATATTTTCTCAAGTTTTTAACGGAGTCCACAGCATCAACAGTGAAGTTGTGCATGTGACGACCTCAGATGGAGGTTGGTTAGCAGTGAATGCAGCTTGGCTTAAAATCTGAGAATTAAATTGATTGATTTTTGTTAGGGTTGAGATCAGTCATCCTTCCATTATAAAATTTCCGGTATAAAAGGAAAAAGGTCTAAAACGTTAAAATGCTTAAGTGCTGGTTGTCATCATGTGGTAGATCAATAAACATCCCCACTGAGACAGAAGCAAAAGCTCTAATAGCAGATATTAACCCAGTTTGTTCTCATCTTCTCCTGCATATTGCTGTCTGTGTGGACTAAGTTTGGGACTGAGTTCATATCAATAAATGGTGGAATTTAGAAACAATTAAAGGGTTTTTTAAAAGATTTGCTCTGTGAAGCGGCGTGCTTTTGACTTGACAGATGTACACAGGGCCTTTCCTGAGTCACTAGAAACTCTGGGTGCAAGTTCAACCTCTAAGAAAATTTTTTATGAGTCGTTTCTATGCCAGTGGGCAAGTGCAGAGCTGGGGGTGGAGGTTGAGGATAAAATAATAATAAAAAAATATTGTGCATCTGAAATGTGTTTAGAATGGTCTTTCTAATCCTTTTGCTTTATAAAGTCTCATTATAAACATTATAATATCATTACCTCAGAAGCAAGTGTTCCAGGTCATTAGCAAAGCACTTTAAGGGAGGATTCCATTTCCTTTCTCATGCCAAAGGTCAGCACCTTTTGTTTATAAAATAGAATTGATGGTAAGGGCAATTTTTCAACTGGTAGAGATGGGTTCTTATGATAAAAATAGGCCTTTGCATAGTTATTTCTGACATGCTTAGATAATTATGTAATTTAACGCTAAGGAAGGTGTTGGGTTTTTTTCTTCTTTTTTTTTTCTAAATAAATGTTAGACTTCATCATTACCTAGAGTAATCAACATTTGAAACCATTTACATAATGGCAATATTGCATATTGCTTCATCTATAAGGCTGATAATGTCACGTTCCATCAGACATAAGGTATTTTGGTCTCAGGTTTTGCTTTAAAAGCAAAATGCTCTATTCTTTTTTTTCTTTTTTTTCAAAATTAGGGTTGGGGAAACATAAAAATAATATTTGTATGTTGGCAGTACAGATGGGTAAGTAATTTATCATCATATCTCACTGGCCACATACTACTGATGATTGACACTGTGCTGCTGGTATAAAGCATTTTACCATCAGCTCTCATGATTTCTAACTGAGAGTATAATAAGCCAATTTACAGAAGACTACAGACTGTGATAACTTCATCAGAGGAAAGCAGATAAGCAGTGAACCCTTTGCTAAACCTAAATACTAATCTGCATTTAGTTAAACAAGTGCTTTTGCAGAGACAGCTGGAGTTTATTCAGTTTCTTCCTTTATTTCTAGAGCCTGAGGGCATGTTCCCTCCAGAGGTTGTCATCATCAACAGTACAGCTGTACGTGTCATCTGGACATCGCCTTCAAACCCGAATGGTGTTGTCACAGGGTACTCTGTCTATGTAAATAACCAGCAGTACAAGACTGGAATGAGCGAGCCGGGATCCTTTCTTTTGGCAGATTTGTCTCCCTTCACCGTGTATGATATACAGGTTAGAATATATTTTCTGGGTTGTACGACATACTTTAATTTTACTTATTTACTTCTACTTGGATTTCCAAGAAGAATATTGTTTCATAAATTTCTTTACACACATGGACATGTGTTTGCACTGATGCTTGTGTGCATATCCATACAAGGAATATATTTATTTTTAGCATATTTTGCTTTGTGTACACTTTTCATCACAAATTTCCATTATCTCCCTCTTTCAAAGAGTCAAAACTCCATTTACTTTCCCCTAAATGCTCTGTGCTTCAGCAGTAGCAAAGCCCCAACAAAGAGGCAAAGATTCTACTCCTACTCATTAAAAGAAAATTGCAATTGTTTAAGAAACATCAGGCATGCATGATATATCTGTACAGTGAAATAATTATGTTGCATTTGACATCCCATTATAATTTTTTTTCCTTATCCTTTTGAGGAGGCAGCAGAGCTGATCTCTGAAATCATCGCAGTACTTTTTATGGTCTTAATATGTGCAACACTTCTTCTTCTTTGCTTTTCCCTTTCTCTCTCTTTGCCTTACTAGTCACATATCTAGTGGAAGGCAAAATACCATGGGCAGAAACATAATAATAAAAAGAATAAAAAATAAATATTTCTATCCTGACTTTGTATTAATCTCTTCAAGAAATGGATTTTGACACTTAATTGTAACTATTCCTGTCTATTTCATGAAGGTTTGGTTTACATTATTATATATGAGATAAACTTAGTAGTACCATGTATACTTAATTTTGAA
>WBNO01028746.1:0-33042 GCA_013400575.1 Peucedramus taeniatus | reverse complement strand
TTGGATTAGTCTAAGAATAAGTACTGTTGCTGTAACAATACACTATATATAGGCACAGTGCAACCAATGATAATTCAAGTAGAACATGGGTTTTGCAATTCCTAGGCCCATCCATGTATGCACACTCCCTCTCTGCATCTACTCACAGAGGGACTTGGAGCCCTTCTGTTAGAACTTTGCTTTGTCAAAAAATGTCAAAATGAAGACAATTAAAAATCAGCAGAAAATATAATAAGAAACCTCTGGATGGAACTTGGCCAAAAGAGATTTTCAGGAAAGAAATTAACTTTCAAGAAAGATGATATGACCCTAGTAAAAAAATATCCTAAAGAATCCTTATGTCTTGGAAACCCTTTGAACTTTAGATCAACAAAATAACCATTGAGTTAAAACTAGAAGTAAATTCACAGACAATCTATTTCAACAGACTTTCATCGCAGACTGTCTTTGTTTAGGACAATCAACAATGTATACCTTATGGATGTGACATAAATGAGGCACCTGAACAGAATATTTCTCAATAGTACACACATTTCTAGAACTCCACGTTCTTAGTCTTTGATTAATTTCCATTCTTTCACCTGGGGAGAAAAGTTTGTCCCCTCATTTCTTTTTTTTTTTTAAATATTAAGCTTTGGTCAAATTTACTCTTGCTCAAAGGCTTACAAAATCAGAGGGGCAGATAGTGAGAGACACAGGAACTTCCCTGATAATGAGATAGAGAAGTAATTAAAACAATGCCAAAACTGAGATTCTGAACTCCCAGAATCATCCAGAGAGGTCTGTCTTTGGAGTCTTCTGTATGCTAAAAGGACTGATACTCTGATTTCTTACTCATCATTCAGGAAAACAAATGTATTGAGGAACTCAGTTTTGATTTTCTGTAACATTTAGGACTGACGCAAGAACATACAAGAAGTAGTAGAAAACAAACTGACCTTTTATCAGCACTTTCTTCACTGAAATCAGTGCTGTTGTGTTATATTAACCTGAACATATTGCTCCAGAATATGGTATAAAACCCCAAGGCTTTAATGTTACCCTGAATTTCAATACACTGAGTACTATTTCACCTCTTCAGATGATCATAACAACCTACAAGTGAGAGGTGTTGGCAACCATTCCTTAAAAAAAAAACCAAAAAAAAAAACCAAACCAACCAACCAACCAAACAAACAAACAAAAAAACAACAAACAAACAAAACCAAACCAAAAAACACCCCATCAGTGAACGATGGATGATTCCTAGATTCCTACAAGATCAGGAAGGACTTCATCATCAAAAAAGCATGGCTGCCTTGCCTATGGGATGTGTCCCTATGGAATACATCTTCTTCAGCAATGCCTGTGAGTGTCTGGCTCAGTTTGTGATATCTTACAAATGCAGAAGCCATATACTGTATTATACACTGGAAAGGTCTAACTGACACCTTACACTATTATATAATCAAATAAAGGATGTCCCTTGCTTATAAAAAACACAGCTTTAATTAACTCATCTGAGCAATGTACGTAATGCAATGAAACTTTCACATCAGTGTTAATTCTTATGATCTTATCAATATCTATTCATATTAGGAGAGGAAAGAATGGAGATGTCCTGAGCAACAAACTGATCCTGAATTTTACAATTAAAAACATGCTTTATTTACTTGTTCTCAGTGGCAATTATTTCCTAAAATTTGGGGTACTTCAAACAGAAACATTCCTTTTTCAAATGTCTCTGTACCATTTCTGAAAACAGAAAACCTAATTTTTAAATAATCTCCATAAATTATTCCTTTATAGAAGTGAGTTGGATGATTCTTGTATTCAGCTTATCTCTAGTTAGTGTATTCCATGTGTTAAAAAACTTACAGACTTCAGTTCTCTGGGTAATGAAATTTTTATCTTTTGGGTGTATAAGTAAAAGAACAAGCTTCATAGTTTAATAATCTTCCTTCTACCTGCTCTCCTTGTGAAAAAGATAATGTTGGTGACAGTGGCAGTGATATGCCTGATAACAAGCATGTCTGTGAATGGAAGCCATAATTTCTGATGTACATGGGAACTCAATCAATGCCTTTCCATGAGCCAATGGTATGCTTTATAAATATTCATTCACCTAAATCATCTATCCCTTTCCAAGAAGGCTTTTCTACATGTTCCTGCTTCTGAATTTAAGAGGAATGTGATCATGAGGTGCAGGTAACTTTTTCTGATGTTTGCAGAATGGTTTTACAACTACTGTCATCATTTCCAAAGATGGTATTGGCAGCATGCCATTACAGTCCAGTAATTTGCCCTCCTGTGGGCAGGACTGCAGATGGAAACACATTTCTGACCAAATTACCAGTTTTATTTCCATCAGAACAAGCTAGTCATATTTGGCCATCATTACATTAAAACTAGGTCTTTACAAAAGCATGCTTGCAATTGGGTTGGCATGGAAAGGTAGGGAAGAAAGTAAGGACCATAAAATATTCTTTATGGAGCCACTGTTATAATTTACCTACCTTTTTCAATCTCACGAAACATGCACAGACTTCTTCCTTTCACTGGCTTAAAAAGCCTGTCTAAAACTACTAGTATAATTTTGTCTTTACAAGAACAGCCAGATGGGCAAGCAGAGACTGAAATCTCCTCAGCTGTCACAGAAGTTATCCTATGAAGTTATCTTTTCACCTGCCATCTCAAGAAAGGATGTTTAACCCAGCAGCTCTTGTGTTTTCATGCATTATGGCTCCTCATTTGCCAAGAGAACACTTACATTCATTTACATTAATGAATTTTGCAAAGTGGGAACACTTAAGAACTTTAAAATTATAACTGAAACTCTCCTGCAAATTATATCTAGTTTATATGTTTCTATAAAAATTCTAAGGCAGCACATCCTAGTAGTGCTCACTGCCTTGTTTCACTTACTAACATCTGTAACTGAACAGATTTTTTTTTCTTTTGGCAATCTGTTTTTCATTCTATCTGAAAAAATTATCTGAGGGAATTATTTGCAATACGCATCCAACTTATAATCCAACCCCAAAAATCACAGGGGAGATAACGAGTGTCAGCTGTATTGAATAAAAGGCCAATAGATAAGCAGAGACCCTGGAGTATAAGCAGTGGGAAGGATATGAATATAAACTTCTTGTCTACCCTTCCTTTATCTTGCAAAAAAACCAGCATTGCAGGTAGGTCCCTACAGTTTCATTTGGTTACTGATATGTTTGGTAGTTCTAAACAATGATGGTTATGCCTGCCAAAACACTTATTGCTGATACATATGAAATTACAGCAGTCATTTTTGTGAGACAGCCAGAACGCTTCTGTTGTTATTTACTACCCAGACATTTCGGATCCAGAGAAGACAGATCCATACCAATCTGAATGTATCTCCATACTCTTCACTGAGATTTATTTTGTGTACCACGTACTTTATTAGCCCTGAAGTTACCTTAAAAGTGGTACTCAGGTGAATTGCTATTTCTCAACCAATTATCTCTGCTATCCAGCTGAAGTACTAATTATCTGCAGATCAAACAATTTCCTAGTTTTCTTAGGGTTTGGAGGATTCAGAAAAGCACAGATTGCTAAAGTTTCATTTCTCTAAATACAATAGAGAATGTTAGTCTTTTTTGTTTCTTACCAATTCATTATTTATAAGAATTTGACCAATTTTTTTTTAAAGCAGTGTCTTTTATGTTGTTCTGCCACTTAACAGCATTAGGAAGAAGAGTGCCAGAGACAGAATTGTGAGTCAGGTGAGGGGAAAAAAGTTACAGGAACACAAGCACGACAAATACTGTAAAGTCAAGCACTGGATCTTCTTGTCCATTGTCTGAAGCTGATTTACAGCTCCAAAAAGTATATATCCTCACGATAAAGAATTAGCACGCTATCTTCCTAAGAGAAAGAAAAGCAACTTACACCATAAGAGGTTTAATGACACTAATTATCTGTACTAGGAGACGAACACACATGCTAAGAATGAAGTGGGCTATTTTCAAGTGAGTATCCTGTCCCTAGGTACGTTGCAAGTATTTCCGCCAGTGTCTCACACTGACCTAACATTTATAGAGACTGAAGTAAAGGGTAGGGAGGGGTCATAAACTGTATCACTGAATAATACTTCAAAAGTTTCTAAAAGTAAATCTGCCACAGTGCAGGCATGCTTGAACAAGTATTCTTGTATTTGACAGAAGACCTAAATAGTGAATCATCATTTGCTTGGAGAAACTGAGTTTATTATATTAGAGACAAAAATTTTCATAAAATTTGTATCAAGCAATTTTCCACTGTATTGTACTTATTCTCATAATGTTTTTAAAAGTGTAATTTAAATCTATATATGTATTTCATATAGCTTAGAATGTCTATTTAGGGCCTACATTGAAAAATTGGAACTGTTCACTTCCCTACATTTGTAAATATAGACATGGCTTTAAATACGCCTTATCTTAGTGTCAGTAGAAAATACACGAGGCAAGAAAGGGAAAACTACCATGTTTCAACATTATTTTGTTCAGCAAAAAGTGACTGAATCTGAACACAAACTAATATAGTAGAATTATTTTTTTCCTACAATATCAGAGCTATGAGCTACTTGGAACAAAGCACAATTTCTATGTGGACATACATGGTAATTTTATTAATTATTCTTGTGTCTACTAGGAGTGAAATATTTGTCAATTGTTATGAGGTTATGTTTGTAACGTTGGAGACATTACAATCATCAGATTTTATGTTTTCTCAGTAACAAGAGTAAGCACTTTTTCTTTACTTTTGTAAATATTTCCCCAAAATTGTCTCTAAAAAGAGAATTTTCCTCTTTCTATGTATATGGCTCCATATCATTTTAGCCAATGCTATAAAAGTATTGGTTGTATCTATATAACAGCATGAAAATTAAAATTTACTGTTAAATGACATTACAAATGAAGGGAAAAATAATCAAAAATATTGTCTTGAAAAATCAATTTATTTAATTTTAGGATTCTAAATATTGATAGCATGTATTGAAACTACCTCACATTGCATATTCCTCAAAGGAGGAATCAAGGTTAATTAGTTACTTCACTTTTTATTTCCATGTCCCACCATGGACTTTAACCTTAACTACTGATTTCCTGTATTTGGACATCATTCTGTGTTTTGGAGTATCCCTAATGCTTTATTTTGAAGTAATGCAGTATTTTAAACTTGGGTGAAACATATTCGCTCCCTGAAAACTTAGGAAGCAAACTAAATCAATAATAGAAGTTTTATAAAAAGCATATCTGCCATGAAATTCAACATAATTTTAGCACACTTCTATCCTATTTTTTCCTATTTACTTCCTAAATATTGTTCTTCTTTCAGTTATGGATGATGACCAAACACCCCACCAAACACAATTTTTATAAATGAGCATCATTTAGTATTAAATAACATATGAGGCTGAGAGGAATAGTGGATTTGTCTTTACAAACAAGCTGTGGATCTGCTGGTAGATAAAACTAGCACTGGGAGATAAAAGAAACAATGGGAAGGATTCCACTGATTGATGAATGGAAAAAGATATTTGCTGCTACAAATAAACTCTAGGTTTGCTGATAATTGAATTTAGACATTGAAAGATGAAAGAAACAATGGGAAAGAAAACCCCTGAATTCTGTAAGAATTAAAAATTAAAAGGCAGGGTTATACATTAGAGGGGAATCTTTGGGATCAGGCGTTCCGGGAAGTCTGTACCTCTCAAGTACCTCAGCCAATGGGGAAAGAGAGAGGGAAATGCAGCTGGGAAATTGGGATAAAAAGGAGGCTGCGTCCTCCAAAAATTCAAGAGACCCCAGGGGAATGGCCCATGGCCTCTCCCTTGACTGGAATAAAGTAAAAGGGACTCCTCTGTCTCCTTTTCGGACCTAAACCTCTGATGTTTGTGGATTAATTTTCCTTACAAGGCTCTTCAAAGCACAGCAGTTTCTAAATTACTAAAAACCAATGCATTTTATACAGAAACCTGAACTTTCTTATGGGGACAGACTACTGTGGGACTGTTATAAAAAAAAAAAACAGAGCACAAATTTCTCTTGGATTACACTGCCATAGCTTCATAGCCTTCATGGCACAACAGCAACATCAAGTAAGCCTTGTGTGCTACACAAAGCCAATAGTGCAAATGTGTCAGGTCCTTAGACTGTAGGTCAAAGCGGAAAGTATTGGCTCCAATCAGGAAGCATACTTCTGAGCTCATATATCCTTTGGAAATTTAAGATGCCCTGAAGGTTATGATAACCTTCCATTTCATCCCAATTTATTCTTCTTGCACTTTTGTTAAGACCTGTGAAGTGCTACAATGTTCAGTTTCCTTTATAAAAATGCTTTGATGTTAGAAAAATTATTTTAGTATCGAAAATTCTGAACTTCAAATAATATTTCATATATGTAGAGACAGATGTTTTTTCATATTTTAAATAAAAAGATGTCACACAACTTGGGGGTTTTGCCATTTGTTTATGACGTTTTATTTAATATGCATGTCACTACAACATCGCCCAAAGGAAACTGTTTAAAACCTGCAATATTATAAAAGCAGGCATAAAACAGTGTTCCTTTAGCAAAAAAGACCAAGAGGAGGGTGGGGAGTGAGAGTGTTAGAAATAATTATGCATGGCTTGTGGACGCATTTTGGTTAAGGTTTTTGTTGGCTTTGTTCTGTTAGGGTTTTTGTTTCTGTGGTTGATTTGGTTTGGTTTCATTTTGTTTCATTTAATTTTGTTGGGTTTCATTTTGGTTTGGTTTGGGGTTTTTAAACTAAAAAAGATAGTTAAACTGTCCCTAAAAATTCACGTCATTTGAACTCCATCACTCCTAGACATCTAGCAGGAATAAGCTTAATGTGTTCTGTTTGCTGTTGAGGTGTTCATACACAGTAGATTTGAGAGAGACTGCTGTAGCTAAAGATGGAAGACATCATCATCAGAGACAAAACAATGACACCTGCACTGAAAACTGGAGAGAGCTGACAGGAGGTGATGTTAGTACAATTCACTCTAGCTGTGTTTCAACCAGTTCTGAAAAAGTTATTGTAAAGTTTGGTATATGTGTCTCTATTACCTCAGACTGGAGTATTTTCTTTCTAGTTGTACAAAAAAGACATTCCTTGACATGCACTACTTCTCTAGAAAACCTCACACTAAAACTCAAGTCCTGTAATGCAGCCGAGGTTTGACAGATTGTAGTGAGCTGACCCTGGCTGAATGCCAGGTGCCCACCCCTCTCCTCCTCAGCTGGACAGGACAGAGGAGGAAATATCAGGAGAGGTTTGTGGGTTGAAACAGGGACAGGAAGAGATCACTCACCAATTACCACATGAAGGTAATCATGGGCAAAATAGATTCCACTTGCTGAATTCAGCTTAATTTTATTACCAGTCAAATCAGAGTAGGAGTATGAAAAATAAAAACTAAATCTTAAAACAACTTTGCCCCCATCCAGTCCTTCTTCCCAGGCCCAAATTTACTCCTGAATGGAGAATGGGGGTTACAGCTGTTACATGTCAGTGCTGCTCCTTTTGCCTCACACTGTTCCTTTCTCCAGCATGGAGTCCCACCCACCCACTGCAGACAGTTCTCTACTAAATTCTTCCACACGAGTCCTTCCCATGCACTGCAGTCCCTCATGAACTGCTCCAATGGGGGTCCTGTCCTTCAGGCACAGTCAGCTCCTGTGTGGGTCCCTGGTTCCTACCAGGAAACCTGCTCCAGGCATGGGCTTCTCTCTCCACAGGGTCCAAAGTCCTACCAGGACCCTGCTCCAGCACAGATCTCCCACAGAGTCACAGCCTCCCTTCAGGCATTCACCTGCTCCAGCATGATGTTCTCCACGGGCTGCATGTGGATCTCTGCTTCCCTGTGCTCCTCCACGGGCCGCAGGGCCACAGCCGCCTCACCATGGTCTGCCCCATGGGCTGCAGGGGATCCTCAGCTCCAGTGCCTTCTCACTGACCTTGGTGTCTGCAGCGTTGTTTACCTCACATATTCTCTCTCATCTTTTCTGGCTGTTGTTGTATAGCAATTTTTCTGCCCCTTTTCTAAAGCGTGTTATCCCAGAAGCCCTACCACTGTCCCTGATGGGCCCACTGTCCTACCACTGTCACTCCATCCTGGAACCTCTTGGCATCGGCTCTGTGGAATATGGAGGAAGCTTCTGGCAACTTCCCACAAAAGACACCCTTGTAGCCGTCCTGCTACTAAAGCCTGGCCATGCAAACCCAACGCACTGCTCAAGCATGAAGCTCACTGGTCACTGAAGAATGAGGTAAGGACAAGCACATCCTGAAAGTACCACCAGATTACAAGTTTTACTCCAGCACTGAAGACCATCCTTCTCCTATAGAAGGGGGTTATTTAAAGTATCTTTCGTTTTGCATACAGACTGAAAAGAGACTTTGAAAAGTGCTAGAATTGCAGGCACACTTTAGCTATATGAACTTCTTTAGAACTAAATGCATGCTTGGAAGTATTGCTGTTTTTAATTGAAGACAATTTAGTCTGTTGGGCTATATGTTATCATTTCTCACATATTTTTTTATCAAGATATGACTGTCAAATTGTCAAATTTAAAGTTATTACATCATCTCTAAGTCAAGACAATTTTGACTTTTCAGAAACTATTTTAGCCACCAATCTTATCTAGCAGCTCCTTTCATACAGCACTCAATGGTTGTCTGTCATTAGTAAATTATTTTCTTACTCCAAGTTCTATGAGCAACTTTCTGTCCTAAGCCTAGTCCACTATCCTCACATTTTGACATTTCCTTTGTTTACCCATTTTTTTTCCTATTTATTCTTTCTCACTCTGTTTTTCACTTTCAAAATCTCACTCTGTTTTTCACTTCCAAAATCTCAGCCAACTCCTCCACAAAGCTGTGCAAATTAATGGCAAAATACCTTTCTTTTACCGATATACCTCTTCCAGTGGAATCTGGAATTCCCTACCAGTTTAACTAAGCCGACTAAGGGTCGGCTTTACAGCATGCATAGGCCAAGCTATGCATTTAGAATGTAGACATTTTAGAATGTATCCAAATATAAAAGTATAGAGCAGAAAGCCGCCTAACTCTACTGGCTGGGGAATAGAAAATGTGACTGGATCTTACATCATTCAACTTGTCCAAGATAAAAGCATGATCAGGCCTGCAAAGAGATCCTCTCTTCACCAAGAAAAAAAACGTAGAACTTTGACAATTTAGGAGATACACACTCAATTCTCACTCCTGGTACAGGAAGTTACTGTTTGTGATTTTTGCTTACCAGAAATCTTAAGCATCTTTGATGTGAAACATATAATGGTAAGAAAGCAGACATTCTGTATGTCAAACATCGAAATTCGGTTTTCTAGAGAAATTATTCTGAAGGGCCAACTCTGAATTTTATCTAATTCACAGAAGTACTAAGAGTAATACAAGGCTGTTTTCTGAATCATGGCTACAGAGAAACAATCATAAAATGTTAGTTTCTCCATTGTTTATGCCCTCAAGAAAGATACTATCACTGTGTACCACCATCTTCAATAAAAACAGCTGATTATGAGCCTGAACTGCGCACAGCTGAACAGTACCAAAACTGAGTTATATACATATAAACACTACAAGTGGTAAGGAATGGAAGCCAAAATTTTTTTTTTAGAAAACCTGTAGCTATTTAACAGAAAGTATGACTGACGGTTACTTAGTTAATCAAACTACCAGTTCCTTTAAGGTTTCAAGAAGTACTTTCCTTGTATTCTTCAATCAAATTGAACTAATTTGAATCAATAAAATGTTAAATGAGTTAATTTAACACACTATGATATACAGGAATTCAGACTGAAGGATCTAATGCCTTCTCATCACTGTATAATTCAATAAAGTACTAACAACAAGCTGAGCCACTTCCATCATGGAAGCTTATAAATAGAATTTTGGAGAAACTGTAGATAATCTGTCAAAAAAAGGTATTATCACATTTCTTCTGTTTTAATCACTGAAGAATTTTGATGCTCAGTTCAAAAGTTTTTTAAAAACTCGGTATTCCACAGCAACTATACAATTAATAAAAACATGGTATTTCAATATGCAATTCTCCCATTCTAATCTAATTAGAAGACTATCCAGAAAAGCATTTCTCCTTGAAAACTTAAGAGACAGATAGTCTAATTGTGATTATAATGTTCAGTCATACCTTCTGATAAATATTTGGCGGGGGGGGGGGGTATAATTTCTTTTTGCTTCTGTTCCTCATCACTCGTACATCTTTTATGTGTATATTCATCAACCACTTGGAGGAAGGGGCAGATGCCTGCTCAGCACATTCACTGAGGATGCTGAGCTGGGAGTAGTGGCAAATACCCTCGAATGCTGTGCAGCCATTCAGAAGGACCTCGACAGGTTGGAGAGATGGACAAAGAACCATCTGAAATTCAGCCAGGGCAAGTGCAGGGTCCTGGACCCGGGGAGGAACAACCCCAGGCACCAGCACAGGCTGGGGCTGACCTGCTGGGGAGCAGCTCTGTGGAGAAGGAGCTGGGGGTCCTGGTGGACAGCAAGCTGTCCATGAGCCAGCAGCATGTCCTGGTGGCCAAGAGGGCCAGTGGTACCCTGGGGGGCATTAGGAAGAGCATTGCCAGCAGCTGGAGGGAGGTGATCCTGCCCTGATACTTGGCCCTGCTGAGGCCCCACCTGGAGTGCTGGGTCCAGTTCTGGGCTCCTCAGGACAACGGAAACATGAAGCTGCTGGAGCAGGTCCAGCAGAGGGATGTGAAGATAATTAGGGGTCTGGAGCATCTCTCTTATGAAGAAAGGCTGAGAGGGAGTTGGGTCCATTCAGCCTTGAGAAGAGATGACTGAGAGGGGACTTCATCAGTGCCTATAAGTATATGAAGGGGAGGTACCAAACCAGGCTCTTCTCAGAGATGCTGAGTGATACGACAGAAACTGATACCCAAGAAGTTTCACCTGGACATGAGAAAGAACCTCTTTACTGTGCAGGAGACTGCACACAGGAACAGATTGCCCAAGAGAGGCTGTGGAGACTCCCTCAGTGGAGATATCAAGAACGATCTGGATACCACCTGTGCTTTGTGCTCTGGGATGACCTTGCTTGAGCAGGGAGATTGGACCAGATGATCCACTCTGGTCCCTTCTATCCTGACCCATTCTGTGATTCTATGTAATTGAGCACTCTTTTGTTGTATGTTACATATTCAATGAAGATATGTCCTTTAAATGCTCCTATTTTTCACTTAAAATGAAGTCAATTTCCTATTCTAAGTCTGAAAAGAGGTACAGCCAAAGAAAAATGTTTACAAGGCTCTCAGAAACAATTATTTTACTCACATATGCAAATAATGTCTAATAGGTACTGGAAACTAGGACATTGAGAGGAAATAACAACTGACAGTTGTAGAGGCATTCAAGCACTGCATGGGTAGAATGACAGCTGATGTGGCTACCACAAAACTAAAATCTTGAAGATTTTTCACCTACATAGTTTTCCCAGGTTTTACTGATGGTATCCACATGGCATGTTAATTCTTAAAACCAAAATTGCAGTGCAACTTTCTTTAATAACTGTTCAGTTAAAAAAAAACCAAACTTGTATAAAAGCCAAAGGAATATTATTTCTGCATCTTATCAAATCAGCATTTGACATATCATGCCATCTCAAGAATTAGCTGAAACCTCAAAGAGCTGAGATTTCAAAATTTTAGAAGACCTTATATATAAGAAGCCAAAAGATATGAAACACAGAAAACACCAATGGTAAAAACATTCCTATGATCACAGGATATGTGCTATCACTATATGGTTTGGGGTTTTTTTCAGATTCCAACCAGTCTAAGCTCTTCAAGTAAATTCTGGTCATCATGCCATCTTTGCATGATAAAATTGCTGCATATATTAAATAATTTTGTGTATCTCTGGAATAACATGTATAAAACATATACAAATATTTCAAATGCAGATGCCAAGTGGATGGTGCTAGACTCTTTCCAGTGGTGCCCAGGAACAGGACAAGGAGCAATAGCCTAAAACCAAAATACAAGTTCCACTCAAGATGGTCCCTTCCAACCCTATTAATTCTGTGATTCCATGAATATGGAAATGTGTGACATAGGAATTAAAATGAAAATACTGAATTGGAAGATTGGGGGTTTTGTTATATATGTGACAAATTCACAGCGAGGTCACCTATACAATAGAAAAATTTATTTACAGGAAAGAGAGAACTATTAATATGTGGAGGGAGAGAGGGAGGGAGGAAGGGAGGGAGGAAGGAAGGAAGTGTCGGAAGGAAGTGTTGGAAGGAAGAAAGGAAGTATCGGAAGTGTCGGAAGGAAGGAAGGAAGGGTCGGAAGGAAGGAAGGGTCGGAAGGAAGGAAGTGTCGGAAGGAAGGAAGGAAGTGTCGGAAGGAAGGAAGGGTCGGAAGGAAGGAAGTGTCGGAAGGAAGGAAGGGTCGGAAGGAAGGAAGTGTCGGAAGGAAGGAAGGAAGGAAGGAAGGAAGGAAGGAAGGAAGGAAGGAAGGAAGGAAGGAAGGAAGGAAGGAAGGAAGGAAGGAAGGAAGGAAGGAAGGAAGGAAGGAAGGAAGGAAGGAAGGAAGGAAGGAAGGAAGGAAGGAAGGAAGGAAGGAAGGAAGGAAGGAAGGAAGGAAGGAAGGAAGGAAGGAAGGAAGGAAGGAAGGAAGGAAGGAAGGAAGGAAGGAAGGAAGGAAGGAAGGAAGGAAGGAAGGAAGGAAGGAAGGAAGGAAGGAAGGAAGGAAGGAAGGAAGGAAGGAAGGAAGGAAGGAAGGAAGGAAGGAAGGAAGGAAGGAAGGAAGGAAGGAAGGAAGGAAGGAAGGAAGGAAGGAAGGAAGGAAGGAAGGAAGGAAGGAAGGAAGGAAGGAAGGAAGGAAGGAAGGAAGGAAGGAAGGAAGGAAGGAAGGAAGGAAGGAAGGAAGGAAGGAAGGAAGGAAGGAAGGAAGGAAGGAAGGAAGGAAGGAAGGAAGGAAGGAAGGAAGGAAGGAAGGAAGGAAGGAAGGAAGGAAGGAAGGAAGGAAGGAAGGAAGGAAGGAAGGAAGGAAGGAAGGAAGGAAGGAAGGAAGGAAGGAAGGAAGGAAGGAAGGAAGGAAGGAAGGAAGGAAGGAAGGAAGGAAGGAAGGAAGGAAGGAAGGAAGGAAGGAAGGAAGGAAGGAAGGAAGGAAGGAAGGAAGGAAGGAAGGAAGGAAGGAAGGAAGGAAGGAAGGAAGGAAGGAAGGAAGGAAGGAAGGAAGGAAGGAAGGAAGGAAGGAAGGAAGGAAGGAAGGAAGGAAGGAAGGAAGGAAGGAAGGAAGGAAGGAAGGAAGGAAGGAAGGAAGGAAGGAAGGAAGGAAGGAAGGAAGGAAGGAAGGAAGGAAGTGTCAGAAGGAAGGAAGTGTCGGAAGGAAGAAAAGGGAAGGGAAGGGAAGGGAAGGGAAGGGAAGGGAAGGGAAGGAAGGAAGGAAGGAAGGAAGGAAGGAAGGAAGGAAGGAAGGAAGGAAGGAAGGAAGGTCCAGTAAGTTATTACATGTATTTTTAAACTATTATTATTGTTCAGATCTTATACAATTGCTTTTGAATTTGAAAATTCATCTACACTACATGGGTAGAGGCTTTTTCATACATAATATAAATGAAAGCATAGTTGCCCGGTGATTATCTAATATAATAGGCAGGCTAAAAATAACTGTTTACTTCCAACTCCTTGTTTTGATCAGCAGATTGCTAGCTTTCATTTCAGTCCACACTGGAACTTTTAACAGTTCCATCAGCTAATGGGTGGAAAAGCATGTCATCCGTAACTCTGTACTGGTCAACCCATGTACATGAAAAAGAAAACCTCTTGATAAAAAAAAGTGCTCAGTCTTTTTAGAGTCATCACACTGTACCAAGAGTGCTGTCTTTTGACGGAAGGCCTGAAATATTTCCAGACCAAACACTACTCAGATTTTATCAGTGTCATAACAACATGCTCTTTAAACTATATGCTGATACTTTCAATGTAACAAGTGATGCTGACTGCTCTATGCCTGTTTTATATAAATCATGCTTGAGTGAAAGAGGACTTAAAGCATATGAATATTGACAACAGAATCAATGTTTCAATGATAGTAGTTTTAATTATATTAAAGACAAAATAAAAAGAGCAAAAAAATTTTACCTTTTAACCACTTCTCTTTCATAAAGAAAGGCAGAAAAAAGTAATAGGGGAGAATATTTTCAAAGCCAAATATTTAAAAATATGAAACAGAATAGGAAGGTTGTGAGTCAAGTCTCAGAAGGACAGATTTAACTGGAATCTGAAATCAAAGGGTATACAATGAGTCTTCAGTTCTAAATTTAAAGGCCCTGTAATTTAGTAATACATACTAAATAAAATGTAATGCCACTCATGAATACCATATACAGAAACATGGAACATCAGAACAGAGATGATGCAGGAAAAAAATTATATTATTAACTAATATTAAAAAGGTGGTAAATTAAAATGTATTCTTATTTTAAACTCACTCACTTGTGACCAATCTCATGTGCAATGGTAAAAGCTGAACCTAGGCCAATATCTTCATTAATGCTGCAGCTCCTTTCAGGCTCACACATTCCAGCCACAGAGGCCAAGCCTGAATAAACAGAAGGAGACACAAAGGGTCATGCCAAGGTGTTTCAGTCTTAAAAGCCCTAGTTATAAATGCCTGGATTCTTTTTAATAACTTCTATGCACAGAAGGAGCAGTTGGCAAAAGGTTAACTTTCTAGTCATTTGCAAAATCACTGGGGGGAATTTCACTTTGCCGGCTAGACATTAATATTTTTTGAACTGCAGTCAGTGCTGGAAAATGTCTAGACTAGGGGTTAGATTTATAAATTTTACTTCTGGTAACTTGGGACCACCTAGTAACTTGAGCCAGGAGAGGGAATTCAAGAAAGCATTTCTATTTTAACATTCTTGTGCCTGAAGAAAGCAAAATGTATCCACATTATTTTTCTAAAGAAATCTGTTTAAGTTTAGTGGGTTCATAAAAACATACAAGCAACTTTTTTAGCTATGAAAAACCTCACATGGAACGTTAAAAAAATTAAAAAAACAAAATTGAATGCATCAGTGAAGAGAGAGGAGACGTTAATAACAAGCAAGCATTTAAGCATGGAAGTCTTTTCCATTTATCACCCATCATCTTCTGGCATTAAAACCTTATTGTGTTACAAGGGCTTTTAAAAACTTTCTTCAGAGAGAAAATGCCACTGGCATTTACTGACTATGGCTCTTCTGTATCTTACACATTTTTCAGTAACAGATTGTTACAGAACATACTGCAGTCATAATTTAGTGCCATTAGAGAAAGCTTTAAACATCAGGTTTATTTAAAGGGTTTCTCCCCAATAATTTCTTATCTGAAAGAAGCAGCAAACCTTTCTTCAAGGAAGCTACCTGCTCAGTTAACTACATTAAAAAAAAAACAAAAAAAACAAACCAAAAAAAAACAAAACAAAACAAATAAACAAAAACAAAACAAAAACAAAAACCACCAAAACAACAACAACAGCAACAAAAAAAAGCAGAAAAAATATTTATAAATAAATTAATAAATAAAATCCAAACAACCCCAAAAATAATAATATAAAAAATTTTTAAAGCTTTACTTTGGTTGAGAGATGAGGGGAATGGAACAGGGAGTGGGGAAGAGAGAAAGCAAACTATTTATATGAGCAGGGACTTCAAATCATTCTATTTGGACTAACAATAAGGAAGTCATAATATGAGAAGTGCTTCCTGTTGTGTCCACATTAGCAACTAATTTGAAGCCATAGAAGTGGTTCAGCACAGTGAAGCACTGAAGTTGAGACCCTTCCCATATCTTTGCATGCTGGTTTGGTCATTCTGGACTAATTGAATCCTGTAGGCTGAACATCACTACACATGTGTCTCAAAGCTTCCTGAAGGGAAAAACTATTGCAGGGGTATCAAAAGAACACACCCCATGGGAGATCTCAGGTCTCCTGTAGGCACATACAGAGCATTGCGGGGGGTGTGTGTTCTATGTTTTCTTCCAAACAAATATAGTTTGGACACAGCAAAACTACTCTGATAGCCAAACTGACACAGACAAAAGCTGACAATGTGTGTCTGGAGAGTATGCAGTGTGGAACCTGCAAAAAATGCAATAATTACAGTTCACCCATGCTGCTGTAATTGAAGAAATTCTGAAGACGACATGGCAATACATATATATACAACTATCATGTTCCCCTGCAAAGTCCACCATATTTGAATGATGAAGTCCTCTCCATCTTCAGGTCTTATAACTGGGACTTGCTTCAGCAAATTAGAAGTCCGGAGTAAAATAACTCCATACCATGCTTGCAGAAAGTAACAGAGATCAAGCTAAGAACTTAGTCAATGACTCAGACTTTAAAAGGACTTTTCCTTCACTGGAGCCACAGACACAATGCAAAGATGTCTGAGGTCTATCTTTTCTAAGGGGCTCCATGAAAGGTTCCCTGCTTCAGGTGTCTGAAATAGGATACAGATGTTTAAGCCTCATGAAATCTTTTACTTCTGTCTCTTCCTAGAACACCAATTATTCAGGTTTCTTTTGACCTTCTGAGACCTCTCTATGACTTTTTTCACAGACTCCTTTATGTATATGATTAACTTTAGTTATTGGATGTCAGTGTGACTTAAGCATATCAAATGCTTTGCAAAAGAGGACCACAGGGCCTTATCTCTTCTCCAATTCAATGCCTATAATGCAGAAAAATTGTCATGGTTTTGTTGCCAAGTCTCCTATAACAGTAAGTTGAAACTGATACCATATGTGACTCAAATTTTCTTTTTTAATTAAACTTTTTGTTTAATAAAATATTTGCCAAATCTATCCCCTGTTATACTGGATTCAAGTGAAGCAAAATGTGCCTTTATGCCAACATCTGATAGAGTAAGAGCTAGTACACTAATGATCTGTGTCAAAAGTATCACATAAAAATATCAAATAGTTCATGCATGAATGTATTCTCTTTCAACCTTTCTGTTTTTAACACTTGCAAAGCCACTCCTAAGACATCTTCTCTTCAATTTCATTGTCTCCAATGTAAAAAAAAAATCAATTACATTTGGAAATTCATCAGCATGATTTTCCTTTTACTAAAGCTTGCTGTGGGTTTTGTTTATACTTATAGCAGGCAAAATTCTGGTACCTTTCCCCATGCAAACTATACCCTCTACCAGAAGCATTGTACTGACTTGTGAGAGACTTACAGAAAAAATTACATGGGTTAGGGCTATTAAAAATAGTTATATACTGTAATATAGGGAAAAACAAAGCAAATGCAATAATGAATTCTGAATGAGAAAAATATTAATAATATGAACTAGCTGAATTAGAAATTTGTCTTTAATCACCTTCAAGAAAGAGACTTATGAAAGGATGCAAACTGAAAAAAAAAATCCAAACAAGTGTTATATTAGTCTTCAAATAATGTTCCCTTTATATGTTAAATCACCATTGGAGGCAACAACCTATAGTTATAGGTCATCTATCGTTATTTATTGTAGTAGATAACTACTGGTGACATATTTAGGTTTGGAGAGAGCAACAGCTCTCCATCCTTAATCTAAGGTTGCCATGTTCGCTTCTCCATTGTCAAAGCACTGTTTTAAGTAGTTTCAATTTTATTGTATTTTTTATCACTGCGCTATTTTTTTCTAAGTCTGTGAAAGGAAAAACACGAAACTGTACTCGCTGTGTACAGCACAGCAACAGTGTAGACCTCAAAGTCCACTTCTTTTGTAAGGTTTATGGGGGTAGTTTTATAACCTTCCTGAGGATTTTTACTTCTGGCTTTGTAACTAGATTATGGACACCAGTAAATTGAAATAAACAGCAAGTTCTCTTCTGCAAGAAGTAAAATTGAGTCATCTGCTAGGTTTTACCAGAACTGCAGCTGTCAGAAATGAAATACACAGCACCAGCTCATACAATTCAAACTCCCAGCAATGCATCAACGCCAAAATCCACCTAGATTATCTTTTATATTTCATGTTTAAAAAACAGCAAAATTTTGTAAGTACAAGCTTAAAAAGATCTAATCAGTCAATAAACCAATAGCTAAGTATAAATCCAGGAAACAGCAAATATGAGCTGAAATTTCTCTTTATAATCTTACCCAGTGTTCCACAAGGCTTGTTTTTATAAGTGCAGATATCATATCTGTTAAGAAAAAAAAGTAGATAAAGTATGTCAGTGAATCAGGTTTGTAAGATACTTTGTATATTTATCACATATCTGTATCATAGTCCAAGTTGTCAGACCGCAATCAGTTTAATTATGTGCAGCCAGCTGGTGTCGGCCTTTTCTACACTCTGGTGTAAACCACAAGCTGCAGTACACTCACAGCCGCTGGCCTCAGGCCAGTGGGACACCTGCCAGCAAGAAAAAAATGGTTAAAGTGGATCTTTGTAATCACCAGCTCCATAAAGCAGTCTACCATTCTGTTATGAAGTTACAGCATCATGGCTACAGACTGCTACTGATTCTTAAACACTAAGTTCTACTTATTCAACATAATTGGAAGCCTCCCATGGTCCCACACTTATCAACTAAACAATATTAAGTGTAATTTGTACTACTTAGACTTTGGTTCTATTTAAGAAACTGAACTCTTAACTATTACACCATGTTTTAAAAAACATCTTACGAACTGTCATTATAGTGCCCTTCTCATTATCCTTCCATAATTATAGTGTATCTTAAGAATATGAGCTAACAACCTAAAATGAAAAACATTTCTGCAAAAAGCTAAAAAATTTCTTTAAAGGAAAATTTTTGTCATTGTAGATACAATCTTTCAAACACAGAAGCTAATGAGGTTTTGTGTAGTTAATATGCAAATATCTGGAGGTAGCAATGAAATTCAGATGTTTTCTGTGGCATAGCTCTTAAAATAGCAGTGGTCATGCAGCAGTCAATTCATTAATCACACCTTCATATTTTGAATATGCAATCCTATAATATGGATAGTGATAAAATTACACTCCCACAATGCTATTTATTTTCAAGGATTTATATTGATTTCCTTGATTTCTGAAGCACATTATGCTTCAGAATAATTTCTACTCTTTAGAGAGCCAAGTGAGAAATAAATATGAAAAGATACCATCTTTATGCTTTAATTTTAAACCAAATAGTTACTAATTTTCGGCCACCAGACATTTTCTGTTAAAAAAACCGTAAGGACTGCTATCATATAGGAGTCTGATCACAAGATATATACCTTCCACTGCTAAAAGAGTTATGGTCTGTCTGCAAGCCAAATCCATGGACAAAATAACAAAGCTTAAAATTTGGAACAAATCCAGTAAACTCTCTATGCATGCAGACTGCTGTGACCACATGGAATTCCTTTGATTTTTAAAGGGTACTGAGTGTGGAGCAGTTTGTGGGATTAAGCTATAATTTTGAACTTAAATGTTCATGTGCATTAATTTCATCAAGGTGGTTCAAATGTGCACTGATTTCCCATTTGCTGTCTGGAGGAGGAGAAGGTAACCAAATCAGCATTCTTATAGAAAACATTGTTATAAAAAAGCATTCTTATTTCTCTTAAAATACAATCATTGAAATGTCCCTAAGTTCCACAGATTCAGAGTAAAAGAAGGATTTTTACTGAACATTTCCTGCCTTTTACATAATTAAGGAACTGAACTTCTTATTTCTGTTCAGGAGAGTGTCTGAACCTAATCCTACTGAAATTCAAGCAAAATTGTTCCTCGGAGAAAGTAGACAGCTCAGTCTTATTTAGTGAGAAAACCCTAACTAAATTCTTAAGAATGTAGGTGAGAACTGAATGGAAAAAAGTCTCTGAAATACACAGGTCTTCTGCTTTTTAATATTCAATGGCAGTCAGGAAAAACAATTAAAGACATACATCCTTAGATAAAATGGATGTTAGAGAATAAAGCCAATTCCACCCAACTCAAGTAAAATGTTGTCACTGACTTCAGCTAAGCTGAAAAATTTCTTTATGGTCTGAATCTAATTATCGTTCTGGAGGTATGGATCTGAAGTTACTCGTCACCTAAGGTTCAGTTTCACAAAGAACTGTGACAGGAGAGAATTATATGAATTAAGTCCCTTGTTACTGTTATATTTTTGAGAAACAAAGACCATGGTATTTTTCAGTTTCTGCTGAGAAGTGTGTGTTCTTCATTATGCATAACCTAGCATTTTTAAGAAAATATGATGATAATGAAACTTAAATTATATAATAAAACTAAAGAAAAGATAACTTTATTTTCCAATAAAACAACTATTTTTGCAAGAACATACCTGGGTAATAACATGTTCTAAATATGCCATCACTAAATATTCAAATTTTACAGACAATGATTAATTTCCTGTAAGGATATTCATATACTCTCCTAGGCCACAGTTTACCAGGAAAAAATTTTTGAACTTTTGAAAAAATTTTCAGTCTAATGACTTACTATATCTACATCATCTTCCAGCTCCATTTTTTCATCTTATTGCTTTCGAAAGAATGGTTTCTGCTTGTGATTTGTCTGAAACCTTACAGTATTCTTATGAACCATATTGCTTGCTTCCATCATTTGCTTCTCTATATTATTCAAAATCAGACTAACTTGTCTTTTTTTTTGGTTCTGACACCACTTCTTCTAACTTTATTTTAAACCTTCAAGGAATTCATTTAGTTCTCAGATGTTGGGTTCCAAATACAGAAGACTACAGATGTAATACTTGACAGCTAGTAATCTTAAGATAAGAAAACCCTGAAAATACAAATCATCAGGACTGCCCATAAGATAAGATAGGTCTAATTGCTATGGGAAAATAAAAAAAAAATAAAAAGGCAACCCACAAGCAGACAAAACTAAACAAAAAAGCCCACACCCAAAAAGGCAGCAAAAAGGTGCAGTTTGATCACCAGGAGCCTAGTAAATACTTCAGGAGTTAAAAAGACCCTAAAGGTAGATTCTCAAGTCAACAATTATCTCAACCAACCATTAAAGATTATGAAAACAGTCACAATTATGACAACTGCAAAAATGCTGGTTCAATTCACTGACAGATGGTGTAAAAGGGACACCACACAAAAGCTGAATGAAAGAACACAGTTACATAAGTAAATAACTTGGGATAAGATGGCAGCCAGACCATTTTGAGACAGCCAAGAAAAATCTGTGCCCAAGCCAAAAAAGAAGATCATATAACTCCTAATAAAGTGGGTGCAGTGCCCCTGAAATGTGACCACACTGGGAAAGCAGAATGGAAAAGAGGTAGGAGGGAAGATGGTTGATTACATGGCCATGCCTGCCCTGAGGAAATCAGCAGTCATTTCATGAGGCAGATGGGGAAGAGGTCTGGGGCTGCTGGGCATTCCTGTGGGGCTGCTGAAGAGCTGCATAGACAGACAGGAAACGCATGATGAATGTACAAATGTCACTGACAACTCTGACTGACAGATCAGAGTCAGATCAGCCAGAAGGAAACTGCATAGACAGACCATTATCTGTACAACAGGATGGTCAAGGACTGGAGCAGCAATACACTCCTGTCATGCCATGGATCAAACAGCAAGAGTTAGTCTACCATACAGGGACACGCTACAAAGAAAAAATTCTAGTCTTTTTTGGCAGGATATACAGGCACCATGCTAAAATGCATGTATTGTACACTGTATTAAAAAGTGAAAGGGATCACACTAGACACTGAAGTTCTACTATCCGCATTATCAAGCTGTTTTAAAACTCTATCACAATTTTTAAAGAAGTGTTCTTTGCACAGATTTGGCCCACGAGAACAACTGATCTCAAAGAACTCCCACAAAAAGTTGCTGAGATGGCCACAGTTATTAACAGGCAAAACATACAAAACTAATCTGTTTTGGAGAAGCCAGCTTAGTAGTGTGTACACAAGATCAGTGCCAGTGGTACTCAGCGCCATAAAAAGCCACTGACATGTTTATTTAATGTATTAGTGGAGATGTAAGCTACAGACTATCTCTTCAAGAAGTCTCTCTTATCTGTAACTCTAACCTGAAGAAAAATCCATTTACTTTGCAAATCTGATGACTGCCATGATCCTGATTATTTGAGTAGGACACTTAAGTGAAACAGATAAGAAAGACAAATTCTCTGTGAATATTTTAAGCACTGCTTAGACTTTTTAGGTAAATTATCTGCAGCTATAACCAATCCCAGGCCCCTTAGAGGAATATAGCCATTTTTCTCCTCCAGAGAAAGGAGAGAAGATTCTTCCTGATCCCTGCGAACTGTCTGTTTTCAGGCCTAATGCATGCTGTTGTGCAACTATGTAGCTCACACAGAGTTCCATGATTGCAAATGTATTCCCACATTAAAAATAAAAATAAATTTCTTTAAAAGAGACATACTAATTTATAGATTTGATTATAAGAAAGCATCACAATGATTCAGTCGTACCTTCCCCCACCCTTAGGATAAAAATGTAAGTAATTTATTCTAGAAGCTAGAGAAGTTAAAAAATACACCTTAAAAACTATTCAATCTCACATTAAGAATTATTTAGAGCATAATTTGAGAAAAACTGTCCTAGGTTATCCAGTTATCTACCCTCCCCTCCACAGCAGACATTTGTGACTGTTTGCAAAGAAAATAGGACAGCTCATACTGATACCTTCCCTGATAAAAGTCCCCAGCTCTGTGGCTTAGGGTACTTCAGAGACAGAGATTGCATCTTATCATTTAATTGATTTTTCTTTTACTGTCTTCAGTCCTTTCTTAATTCCTCTTTATTCTGAAAAAAACCCAAGTTGTTTCAGTGTCTGTCTGGGGGATATGGTCATGCCTTGATCAGCAAAGTTGAGTCCCACTGTTTCAGTAGAGCTTCTTCCCTTTGAAATAATTGTTTAAATTTTCTTTTAAATCACATTAATATGTGGGATTTCTCAGTATTGTACCATTACACTGTGGCCCTTCTGTCACCACCATGTGCACTCATTGCCTTTTCAAACTTTCTGAAGTATGTGTATTACTGTTCAAAAAGTTATTCTAACAATGGCATAAACGGCAGTAGATACAAAGGCAAAATTAATTATTTCTCCTTACATGTTAATGAGTATTTATAAATTCAAGGATAACAATGCCCTTTATACCAGTCTCATTATCCAAATTGGCCCATTAACTGAAAAGAGTCTCTATAAAACACTATTATTACTAGCTCTATGAGGCTGGAAATGTCCTGTGTGCCAGGAGGGACTACTGGCATCAAATTAACACTGAGATACAATTATACCTGTTACAGGATTGGAAACATACATGAATACTAGTATTAGATACACTCTAAAGAATTTCATTAATCAACAAGAATAGCCCACACTATATCTTTAATGAGTAAAGCATGACAATTCTTATTACAAAACAAACTGTTCAAAATCAGTATGAAACACCAGCTAGTTATTTATACATACAAAAAGTACTCCAAAACTACTCTGAAAGCTACCAATAAGCATGAGTAATATTTATGATAGATATTGACATAAATAGCCAAGGCTTTGAATGATTACTTCTTAATGGAAAAGATTTTCGGAGGCCAAAATACAGTTACAGTGAATCACTGAGGGAAAATCTACCAAGATGGATGGAATTCAAATGTGTAAAAAAAAAAAAAAGTGAGAAAACTCAGTCTAGGGAAAACCAAAAAACACGTATGATTGGACATGAAGCTCTTTATAAGTTTTGGATAGTGAACACATACTTCATATATATAATACGAGACGATTTGCCAGTTAATCTGCTTGAAAAGGTTGTCAGAAAATAAAATAAAGAGAACTGATTCTCTCCTGACTAATAGTAAACAGAGCTAAATACTACAAATTATTAATATTTCATTTTTAGGGAATATTTCCAGACATGTTATCTCTGAAAGCAATGTTTTATTTTTTACTTTTAAACCAAATTATAATTTTTGACACTCACTTTTTATTTATTATAGGTTTTAAGAACAAGCTCCTCAAATAAGGACTATCCTTCTCACACACTCTTGCTCAACAATAAACCTAACAAGTTTATTAAAGTTACATGTTTTTTACTTTTTATTCTTCATGCTACTCAACATGATTTATCGATGCACCCAATTATAGATGTCCCATTTTTGAATAAAGATAAAATAACAGGCAAAAAGGTACCTCTTATGAAAAATTAAATTAACCTGGTTCCAACACCTATGACTATAAATTGAACTGCTGCCAGATCAGACTGAAATCTCAGATTCCTCCTTAATGGATCAAAAACCTTCAGGCTATCTGACAACTCCCTAAGGTATGGAAAATCTAAAAACAGAAAAAAACAGTGACTATCTTGTACTTTCACCTTTTTTTTTTTTTTGCATACATATACTTGGCTATATTAAAAAAGTGATCATTTTGCAAGTGCAGACAATGTCACTAATGCTGAAGAACTGGATGTCACTAATACTAGAGAATTGCAATGGAATTAATAATTCCTAAAATAATTCGGCCATTCATTAGATTTGCACAGGTTACCAATAGTAATACTCTCTACTACACATTATTTTTTATGTCTTTTTAAAGGTTTACTTCAGCACATCCTTTGCCTTCCAGAAACTGGTACACCACAACAGCATTCTGCCCTAAAATAAAGAACACGTCTTATTTGGTTCCTTCCTCAAAAACCTCAAACCAAAAAGAGCTATTTAAACCAAGGAAGGAAAAGAATAACATACACGTTACACATCACTCATCAGAAATAGCTTTTTCTATTATTAGTTTTCCATGTCTTTAATGCTGCCATAGACAACCAAAGTCTGTCTCTATTGGACTTTGTTATGGTACTTAGCTTGGGTGGATAAATTCTGAGTTACAGCCAGAAAAATTATTGCTGCAGTAAGTTCTAGTTCTCCTGATTTATATAAATCTTTTAAATAATTGCACTGTAAATGAAACACTTCCATACTACTTTTTCTAAACTGAAAATGCAGTCAAAAAAGCAAAAATAAACACAGTTCTGAAAGAAAAAAATAATGCTTCATTTGTATTCATCAATTTTTGCAATGTAATAATAGAATAGCAGTTACAAGTTTATCACAATCAGTAGTATTATTAGTGCCCTTAGGACATCAGGATAACTCCTGATCCACACAAAATGGTGATTTCAATAATATTCAGGGATAATGTCGAGATTTGGCATTTGCACTATCACCAGAGTGTACGAAATACTTGATTTGTTGCACTCTGAACCTCAAAAGCACTTGAAACTTTTATTACATTCTCAGTATTGAGCCAAAATTTAGATGGAGTTATACAGATGTAGCTAGCTCAAACTGGGCTAGAGAATAAACCAGAAATTTCTACATATCTGCTCTAAGTATACTCATAATAATTTCTCTATCAGTACATTCAGGATAAGTCCAACAACAAATAAAGCTTTTTTTCAAAGGATATTGAAACTGAACAGCTTAAGCAGCTTATAGGGCAATGTTTCTTTTAGAGTGCGCTAATGCGACCAAGTCTGGGGAAAAGGAAAGCTAGCAAAACTAATTACATAGGTGTGGTTGGGGGCATCCTGCCACACAGCAGAAAATAGGAAGCAACTAGTCTAGACCACTGGCAGCAGGGAAACAAAGCTAACAGCTAGGATTACTAACCAAGTTTTAGCTGTGATGTACAGAAATAAATTAGATAAATTAAAGCAATAACATATCACACATATATTTCTTAGTTTTTCTATGACTTCTTTCTGGGATTTTACTGTGGGTATGCCTTTTTTTCTAAATTTCTGAATATTGTAAACAATTAGTTTACAATCTCTGAGAAGATCACATATCTTTATATAAAAAATGTCTACTTTATTTACCCTTACTCACATTGCATATGGCATAAAAGGCTAAGCATTGGCTGTAAAGAATAGCAGTTCATTAGGATTATGGACCACACCTGGTACAGAAGAACCTAAGAATTGCAACACGGGCCAGACCACAGATTCCACTATCCCAACACCCTGCCTTCACAACGAACTAAGAGAAGGCCCAAGAAAGAATAACACCACTGCAAGCATAAAATGTCAATTATACCAGTACTCTCCCAACTATTTTTGGCTCTGAAATTTTGAGACAGATGTGCTTCTGTGTATTTAGTACTTTCAATGGATTTTTCTTCTGTGAACATGCCTAGCCAACCTTTCAACCTATACATATGTCCAGCTTCCATAAAGTGACTTGCCAAGAAGTTTCAACATTAGCTAAACCTTGCATTAAAAAGGGCTGCCTCCCTTCTCCTTGTTTTGGGTCTTTCTTCTTCTATATTTTCTGGACAGCCTCAAGTTCTTGTGGTGAAAGACACTATGAATGATTTTTTTCCTCACTTATGCCCTCCATACAATCTTGTAACTGATTAGATCACTCTAGTGCTGTCCCAGATTTGACTTTCCCAAAAGATGACTTCTCCAAGTAAGAGAGTTCTCAATTTAGTCATTCCTTGTAAAGAAAGTCACAGATTTTTCAGTCATCCTTGCTTCTCTTCTCCAATTCTCTGAAAACCTTTTGAGATGAGATGGCCAGAGTGATGCAAACTACTCAAGATCTAGGCATACCATGTGCAGTTTAATCAATGGCATAATAAGGTTCTTTATTCTTTTCCCAATAATCTTTAATACATTTAATTTGCAGGATTAACAATGTATACTTGACAAGTAGTCCAAATGTTCTCAGGAAAATAATAACATTTTCCAATAACAGGAAGAGTGATTGTGTTTTGCTACTTCTGGTTGATATTTGTACAAAATTTCTGAGAAAAAGATTGCAACTCTTACACATATACTGTCACAATTTATTTTTCCTGAAAATAATGAGAACCATATACCCTGTACTGTTGGACTCAATTAAAAAAAATCACAAAATTATATTTACACAAAGAGCTAAATTTCAGTAGCTTAATGCAGTAATTAGAACCTTCTTCAGTCAATGCAATAAAGTTTATTTGCTGACTTCTAAAGATCAAAAACAAAGACAGTCATTCCACCCAAATGATTTTTAACCCAGACTAGAATCAAAATAATTTTTTGTCTTAAGAGCATAGTCAAAGCAATATATTTTACAAGTTTGCCACTTTTTTCTATAAGCATGTGTTACAATAAGTTACAATAAAGGATTTCTCCTCTTCAAAAAATGTCAGCAAACAATTTGATCTGATTGCTTAAAGAACAACACAAAGCCATTTAAGCGCTGGACATCTGTGGTAGTTTTCCAGATGACAGCTAAAAAAGTCTGAAGCTAGCATATTCTGTGGTCTGCTTATGAACTGAAAAGAAATACATAGAGTGACAGAATTAAATGGCAGCAGAGGCAAAGACTGTTCTAGCAAAGAGGATCAGTTTAAAAGAAATACGCAAGTTTACAAGAAGAAAAATATGTCAGAAATCTTGCCCAAGTTTGTTAGAGCACATCAACCTGTCATGTTAAGACCAGAAGGAACTTAATTTGATTTTCTGGGTTTTTTTTAAAGGGGCTGACAAATAGAACATATGCACTTCACATGGATCTTTGAAGTGTGTCTGTATGAAAAGCAGAACTCATACAATTCAGAATTGTTCCATCTTCTTTTCCATGTAATACAGGCTAGGAAGAAATATTAGCTCTATTGGAGACAAAAAAAGTTTGTGTAGCATCTATTATAATTTTCTAACTTATTTTTCACAAACCATTTTAATGTCAACAGCAACTAACTGTTGTGAATGAAGGGCTGAATACCATGAGAACATTAACTGACCTTACAGCAGTCACTCCTCATAAACCACATTGCTCTAACTGTATACAGGTTAGGATTAGTCAACTGTATCCATCCAGGCTGTCTGCAGGCATATGTCCTTGCTTCCTCTTACCTTAAAGAATGTAAGAGTGAACCTGGAGCAATTTATTTTATTACTCCTGACAAAAAGAAAAAGTATTACAGAACTAGATAGGAAAGAAAATGGGCTTCAGAAACCATGATCTATCTTGCAAAGCAATGCACTTGTCAGGGTGCTCTGTATATGAATTGTTCAACCTAAGCTATTAAAACCATATTAAAACTACATGATTGTCAAAAGGAATTTCTCAGTGATTCCTTAGGTTTAAATCTTCCATACATGATTCAAGCCTTCACTTTGTAAACTAGTCTTTCAAAGCTAACCCATCTTAAAGTGGGAAAATAAATTAATAAATTCCTCTTTGTTACATTCATTAAGCCCACCAAGTACTTACCCACTTTCATCTTTTCTGAAAACATGTACAGTTATATTTCAAAAATTAGTTTGGTTCCCCCTACAGATGCTATGAAAGAAAATTTCCATTATTTTTTAAAATTGACAATCTACTCATTCATATTAAAATTAACCTTCTGTTTTATTTTTTACCACATACTGCATACTACCATGAGACTATTAAAATAATTATTCCCATGAGTTTTATAAAATTTTTAATGCTGAACAGAAATTTTGGCTGGCTCTAAGGGGAACCTTTATTCCCATGAGGGCAGTCAAGTAGTAAAGTGGTCTGCCCAAAAAGGTTTTGCAAGATTTGACTGGATAAAGTCTTGTGAAACCTAGTTTGATCTCTTAGCTCACCCTGCTTAGGGGATAACATTGGACTGAGGACCTCCAGAGGTCCCTTTTGGACTGAATCCAATAGATTCTAGGTAGGTGTCACCTAAAAATCTTCACATCATTTAAATAATAATCATGAAAAAATAAAATATTACATTCTAACACAACTCTTCAGAATATTCATTGGAAAGTAAATTACATGTAAATTACATTACTCAAAATGAAAGCATCATTAGAACCATAGTTATTGTATAGTATTAAATTTTTCATCAGTACAGAAAATTGGGGGAAGAGGCTCCCTCTCCATTCCACTCTGAGCTGGAATAATTCTACATCTTCCTAACAGCTACACATGAAAGCTCTTGAACTTCATTCCCCAATTAGTTGACTGTGAAATTTTTAACACCTGACATTGTTCTGTAAAGCACATTCTCTTCTGCATTGCCAACCCAATTGCCCAAAACACTAACTATAAGAAATCCAGGAAGTTCAAGCTGAAAGAAAAATAAGCATGCCTTATTTCTTTTTGCCTCACTAATTTTAGAAATTAATGTAGCTAAACCATTATAAATAATGCCAGATAAATACAGTAAGATCTACAAACAAGAAAAAAATCACATCCAAGAAAATATTTCTTTCAATTGTGGCTGAAAAAATGGGGAGAATTTCACTGTATTAAGGTCACAAAATTATTATTTTTAAATTATTAGTTTCATTTATGTAAAGTTATTGAACTAAAACACTTAACTTCTCCCCAGATTTACAGTAAAGGAAGGATCAATTTAGAAGTTTAATAAAGTACGGATGATTTAAAAGAGGCTGGATAACATGTAGGAACTACCACTATTTGATTTTCTTTTTAATTTATTAACTGTAATTTCTGTTTTATATCTGTTTTATAAAGTAGTCTGGTTCTCATTTGTTCAGTTTAAGTTATTCTAGTATTTCTATTATTGTCAAGCATGGCTTTATTCAATAAATGCAAGTCATTTACAAATGTAAATACTTTAATCAAATTCCCACTTTTGCTTGGAAGAACCTGGAAAAAAACATGTGGTGTTCCTCAGAACTGTGTTGGGGCCAGTCCTGTTTAAAATCTTTATCAATTACGTGTATAAACCTCTGCAAGTTCACAGATGGCACCAAGCTGGGTGGGAGTACTGATTTCCTGGAGGGCAGGAAGGCTCTGCTGAGGGATCTGGGCAGGCTGAATCATGGGCTGAGGCCAGTGGTGTGAGGTCAAGTAAGGCAAGATGCCAAGTTCTACTCTTGGGTCACAACAACCCCAGGCAGCTCCACAGGCTGGGACAGAGTGGCTGGAAAGGAGCTGGGGGTGCTGGTGACAGGGGCTGAACAGGAGCCAGGGTGTGCCCAGGTGGCCAAGAAGGCCAATGGCATCCTGGCCTGGATCAGCAATGGTGTGGCCAGCAGGAGCAGGGCAGGGATTGTCCCCCTGTACTGGGCACTGGTGAGGCCACACCTCGAGGGCTGTGTCCAGTTCAGAAGAGACATTGAGATGCTGGAGTGAGTCCAAAGAAGAGCAGTGGAGCTGGGGCAGGGTGTGGAGCACAAGTCCTGTGAGGAGCAGGAGGGAAGTGGGGGTGTTTAGTCCAGGAAAAAGGAGGCTCAGGTGAGACCTTGTCACTCTCTACAACTGCCTGAAAGGAGGCTGTAGAAAGGTGACGGTCAGCCTGTTCTTCCAGGCAACAAGTGACATGATGAGGGGAAATGGCCTTAAATTGTGCCAGAGGAGGTTTGGATTACATATTAGGAAACATTTTTTCACTGAAAGGGTTGTAAAGCATTGGAACAGGCTGCTCAGAGAAGTGGTGGAATCACCATCTCTGGAAATGTTCAAAACACATGTGAATATGACGCTCGAAAATATGGTCTATTGGAGGTGATGCTGGGTTGACAGTTGGACTTGATAATCTTAAATGTCTTTTTGAACCTTAATGATTCTATTATTCTATTATTCTAAACTGTAAAGGCCTAAAGCAAAAAAAAATCTGAATTAAAATGTTATTTTTATTAGTTAAAATTTTTATAAAATTAAGATTCATCAATCTGTTCTTGAGCTACTTAAGAGAACGTGCAAGAAAAAAGTTTCCTTCCAGTAATGCAGGGAGAGATGGCAATTTCCACAGTGCACAGACTATAAAGAAGAGCCACATGTTTCAGTGAAGTTACTACCTCTAGCACAGCACCGTACTATTTAGAATGCCACTTTTAGGAAGAGACACATACAGGAACAAAGTTTTTTGGACTGCCAAACAATCTGCTTAATTGACTCAAGACATAACCAAAAATAGAATTGCAAAACATCACAATTCTCCTGACCAAGTGCATCTCATACTTTTGCTATTGTTTTGTGCTTGAGTTTTTTAACCACTAAATAATTAACAATCATAACCAAAATGTGACTAAAATGGAATAGCTTCAAAACCAGTCTTGGTCAAAGACCCATAAACACTACCATGGCCTAACAGACTGCATTTCACACATCTAAAAAATTACTTGGTTTTGCTAGTATTTGAAGTACAATTTCTTGTTCTTTACTGATTTCAAACACACTGTTCACAATTGTGTAACATATTTCACTCTGCTTTGGCAGGTGGTTGAAAGAGCTCATAGGGTAGAAATTTCTTCTGAAAGAATCTGGACAATGAACATTTGTCAGCATTACTTATGACCTTGCAATTTCTAAGCAGGACTAACTGTCCTAAAATAACAATATAAGCAAATACCTTTCATTACAGCTAAATTAATGTGCAAGCTAAGGAACTGCCTGTACCTCTTCCTGCCTATTTATCCAATCACTTAGCACTCCCTTTTTCAAGCTGCTGAGAGTAATAAATGAGAGATTTACATGGGTCTGGCTAAAGTAGTGCGAAGGCAATCCAAATGCAACCTCGGTGCTATCCAAAGAGCCATCTTAAAAGGTCTGAAAAAGAATCCCATACATTTGGAAGCTGAATGTTATCAGTTCCCAAAAATACAAGTTCTACAGTTTTCAGAACACAACCTGAACAAAATGTTCAGAAATAACAAAAATATTAACTTTAATAATTTACACCTGATGTCCTAACATAATGTTACAAATACCTACAGCAGCGATTTGACTCAAACAGCAGTATTGGATAGTCATTCCTTGTGCAACTTACTACAAAACTTATTTTAAAACAAGGTTTTGTAATTGGACATATGGAGAAGAAAAAATGAATTTTGGCAGTTTCTATCCTTCCTGCTCTGACCTCAAGGCATCTTGTCCTCCAAGATCATAACTACAGTAACTTTCAGCTTATTGACAGTGAAACAGACAGCCTCATGGACTAAGCTAACTTCTGTTATCTTGTTAGTACTTCCTAGTAAGTTATTTATATGTCTAACTATTACACAGACTCTTATATTTCCCTGGCATGCGCCTTACTCTATGCAGATCTAGGAGTCTTCCCAGAAAAGTCATGTTGATCAACATGTACTTAAAACTCCAAAACATGTAAAACTGTAAGTCATTTAGTAGTTAGTTTCTCTCAACTCAGAAAGAATCCAAACAAAAACATAAAATTTTTTTTTAATTATCTGAATATTCTTTCTTCTCCTTTAGACTGACCAGGATTTGACACTCCAGTTAGTCTTATACCAATCTAAAGCCAGTACTAAAAGTTCCAAAATTTCATCATTTGTGAGTAAGTAGTCTGGTTACACAAATTCCAGACTACCAAAATTACATCTCACTGATAAGATATGCTACTGACAACATTTTCAATTTTTTAAAACAACGAAAGATCAGAAATTATCTCGTGCTTTTGAAAATCACTTGGGGGGGCAAGTGGGAGGAGTGGGCAGGTAGCATGGGTCAGAATTAAAAACAGGGAAAAATTAAAAAAGTATTTGACTTGAAACAATTCAATATTTCATGTTTTTTTGTTTCTAGATATGTAAGCATTTTTAATTAAATCTCTTATTCCTAAGAACTAATAATAAGTTGCTTTTACAAGGGAAAAAACATCTCTCCATTTTTCACAGACCTGCTTTAGTACCTGTTATGATCAAGTACTTCCACAGCATCCCTCCAAAACTGATAGAAGACTCAAAGATCATTAATAGATTCATGCAGTTTGATTGCTAAAAACAATGTCAGTCACTGTAGCAACTTCTGTAACATGGAGAAATACTTCTACTTGGACAAATACTAATGATAATAGTTACCTAAACAGAGAATTGTCCTGAATGACAACTATGTTCTGAGAGATAATAAACAGCTTTAAATTCCAAATTATAAAAGTCACAATGACTGCTCATTTGAAAAAAAAATATATATACACATATATATATATAAAGTGCACATGTGTAGAAACATCCTTTTTCTGCAGTACCCAGGACACAAGTGTATCTTGCCAGCAAACTGTGAAACCACATGCCCAAAAACTCAGACTGCAGACTAACAGTAAACT
>WBNO01028745.1:0-14766 GCA_013400575.1 Peucedramus taeniatus | reverse complement strand
ATTTCCTTTCTTGGTGTTCAGGTGGTGCAGAACACCCAGGAATTTTGGTTCCACTCATCCCACCTATGCCACAGGGAGACCAGAACTTTCCAGCACTGTCTGACTGTGCTGGTCCCACCTTTGCTGTGGTGCTGCCTGTGGAGATCAGACCCTCCCTCCATCCCATAAACCTAACAGTGGCAGATTTGGGAAAGAACCTCCAGTTCTCAAGTGTTTTCCATATCTCCAGCCAGGATGGGCTTGCCTTGCCACGTCCTAAACTACATCCCCACTCCAGTTTGGCCTTGGAGCTTTTCCTGCATTCGTCTGGAAGAGTCTGGAAGAGATCAAGAGAGACATAGGAGAGGTTGGATCTGCACCATCTGTAACCTTCACTGACACCTCAAATTCTGGGATCAGTTTTGGATCCTCACAACAAGAATGACATTGAAGGGCTGGAATGTGTTCAAGGAAGGGAACAGAGTCTGGAAAGGATCTGGAGAGCCAGGAGTGGCTGAGGGAGCAGGGTGGGGGGGCTCAGCTGGAGAAAAGGAGGCTCAGGGGGAACCTTTTGGCTCTCCACAAGTCCCTGACAGGAGGGGTTCAGGCTCTGCTCCCAGGGAACAAGGGATGGGAGAAGAGGAGACAGCCTCAAGTTTCACCAGGGAAGGTTTGCATTGGATATCGGGAAAATTTCTTCATGGAAAGAGTTGTCCAGTCTTGACACAGCTGCCCAGAGCAGTATTGGAGTCACCATCCCTGGAGGGATTTAAAAGACATAAACATGGCACTTGTGGACATGGTTTAGTGGTGGCCTTTTCAGTCCTGGCTTATCAGTTGGACTCAATGATTTTAGAGGGTTTTTCCAACCTAAATGATCCTATAATCCCATCTATGTTTTCCCTCATAAGACCACTCTTGCATTAAATGCATCATCACCCTTTTTGAAGCCTTGGATACCTTCTTGGGAAAATCAGCACTTCTCCTTCTCCAACTTCGGTTCAGGAATCTGCTCTTCCCACCAAACACCAGGAGAGACATTGCCACCGACCACAGATTTCCTCCTACCCCCACATGCTTCCAGGAGCTGCCTTAGCAGGAATAAATCCCACAATTAAAGCAGCATTAGGACATTAGCTTTTAAAACCCTCGTCCTAGGAAATAATGTCCCCTTGTTAGCACGGAAAGCACTGGGGGTGTAAAACTTTTATTATTAAAATTAACATTTCAAACCCGTACCATGAAGTAATGGGGGAGGTGAAGGTGGATAAATCAGATACTTAAACCAGGAATGTAACATTAGCACTTGGAATTGCAACCAGGAAATAAAGTCAAGGTGAGGAGATGGATAAATCAGACAGCTCAGCCAGAGTCTCTTTGTGTTAACACTTGGAATCCTTGAGGAAAAAGAGGAGGTTGAGAAATTAAACAGGGAAAAGTGAACTATGCAGGGCCTGATTCCAAACCAGGAGACACTCAGGAGAGGAATAACATGGGATAAAAGGAGATTAGGGATGTTCAGCTGGTTTGGAGTCTGCAGGGAATTCTTCTGGGCCGTGCTGAAAGAGGGGTAGAGGCACTTCATGGCAGAGGTCCAGAAAAGCCCTTTTTCTTTTAATAAAGCCTCAAAGAAAGGAATTTGGGGAAGGAAGGGATGAAGATGCTTATTGGAAGTTCCAAACCCTTTTGCAAATCCAGAGAAATTCCCTATCCATGTTTTTAAGATAAAATGGAGACATAGCAGCAACTGAAATCCCCATCACCATTCAACCATAGGTGATTTGGGCATGTGGGCATGAGCACATCCCATGCCCATGGTGGAGTTGGCTCAAATCCATCCTTCAGGTCCATTTCCCGGGGCAAATCCAGTTGTTGGGAATTTCTAAGTAAGTGACACAATGCCTTAGGTTGAAATTTCTGAGGGGTGGTTTTGGTGGGACTGAAATAACCCACATTGATCCCAAAGCTCCCTAGGAATGATTCCATATGAAAAAATGCACTTTGCAGAGAGGAAAAAAAAAAAGGAAAAAAGGAAAATAAGGAGTATAAAACTTGGGGTTTCTGAGTGTCCCAAAAAGTGCAGGAAGGGCTCCTCAAGTCACACACAGGAGGAGTTTTGGCCTTCTCCCAGGAAAGCTGTTGTTCCGTCCTTGTTGTGTTTCTCACACAATCCTGGCAAAGTATCCAGAAAATGTTTAGAGATCTAAAGAGATGTCTAAGACCAGGCTGGAGAGGGTTCCTGGTCGAGTGGAAGATCCTCTGTTCATGGAGAGAGTTGGAATTAGGCAACTCTTAAAGTCCCTTCCAACTCAACCCATTCTATGATTCCATGATCTATTGGTTTCTCTGGATCCTTCCAAGGTATTTTTCAACCCCTGTCTCCCTCCAGTGCTGCCAATACCACCACAAGGGTGGACTTGGACACCAAAGGTCATGAATTTCACTGTGGAAGAGGCGCGATGTGGGGATGCTCACAAAAAAGCCGTGTTCCCTCAGGTTTGGTTGCACAGATGGCTGCGCTCCAGGACTGGAGAAAAGGAAGACCTGAAGGAAAGGATTCCTTCAGTGGTAGCAGATGTCACTCTCGCAGTGACAATCTCCACCTCCACAACTGCAGCCACAACCTGTATTCCCACCGTGAGCCAGCTGGGAAAAAATTCCAGCACTATTCCACATTGCAGGATCCTTCCTGGCCAGTTGTCTGTAAAACTCAGGTCTTTTTTTCTACTCAGAATTCTTTGAGGACTTTTCTCTATTTTTTCCCTACAATCCTTCCCAAAAAGAGACAACACCAAGCTGCTCTCATTGACTTGGTAAAACCATCCTGGAATGACCAAATTCCCCAGGGAAAGGCTGGAGGCAGAAAATGATTCCCAGGGTTCATTCTTCTCCCCTGGGTGGCTGAAACAGACCAAACCTCTAGCAAACAAGAATTGGGAATTCCATTTCTAGGAGACGTGGTCTTTGGGGGTAACACAACATGGTGCCAAGATGTCCCCAACTCTTTGCCAGCAGAAGAACGATGGGAAAGAGGGAAGGGAAAGGCAGGGTGGTGAAGGGAAAAGGGTGGGATATGATGTCATCTTCCCACCCCCAGGGGATCTCTGAATTATTAATGGGAACAGAAAGCCGTCCCTGCAACCCAAGCTGGGCCAGCTCTGATTTCATCTCTCGACAGCTCTGGCGCTTGGCTGCGTCGGCCAGTCCCGCTTCCGGAAGGGAATGAGCCTCACAGGGAGGAACGGCGGCACCAGGACGGGAATTCACAGCTCTGTGGCATCAGCGCCAGGATCAGCTGTGACCTCCAGACACATCCTCAGCCCCCCCTGGATGATGGATGGAAAAACAGGGGTGACTTGCTCCCTCCTTGTCACTCACCAGGGTCTCTTGGCATGGATGGAGTTTGATGGATACATCCCACAGGGTCAGGAGGAGCTGTCAGAGGTGCTGAAGATATGGTTAATTAAGGATACACCAGGAATTTTCTTCATCCCAGGGCCATCCAGCTATTTTTTTATGAATTACACGCAATGAGCGGTGTGGGTCTGAGCCCAGGGGCAGAAAACACAGAATTCAGCACATTCTTTTTGCCCACTTTCCTCACCCTGGACCTGTTTTCTCACTGCCGTTGTTTCCCTTTCCTCCTTCTCTTTCCATCCATGGATTCCTCAGGCCTGAATCCTTCTCCTGAAGACCTTATCCTTTCCCACTCGATTTCCTTTTCCCTCTCCCTATCCCTTAAAATGACAATTCTGGAATATTTAGTGGCACTTGTGGTGCCCTGGGGCAAAATCCTGCCCTTACCATAGCTGAGAGAATTCTAGAGGTAGGAATGGCATTTCCATCCCTTTGTATCCAGAGGGAAAAAAGATGAGGAAGCCTAGAATGGAATTGCAGCATCTCCTAAAACACCTTGCCAGCAATTTGTCTATTTGAGGATATGAACGACTATTATTATTCATATAAATTATTAATCTAAATTTATTCCATTTGTAACCAATGAAAGGCTAATGAATATTGCGAAGGAGTTGGAAGTTGGGGTTGGAAATAATTTCTAATTACAGAAGGAAGAGTAATTTCCCCCAAAACTCTGATTTTTCCAGCTTGGAGGTTGTCCAAAGCTAGGATGCTTCTCTTTGCCCCACTCCTGCAGACCAGCAGGAGTCCCATCCTTTCTTTGGAATTAAACCAGGAAAGAGGGACAATGAGGAATTCTGACTTTCCTGCTGAGCTGTTCCTGCAGGTCAATGGCTGATCCTCTATTCCAAAATTAGGGTCCCTGATGAGGAATAAAACTCCTCATCTCTGCCATTATAGCAGTGAAACAGAGCCTTGGGAATTATCCAAGCACATCAGGAAAGTTATTTTCCATTTCAACACCCATATCCAGGATTTTCCTGCAGAGAGCAGGGACTGTGGCAAGCCAATAGGCCATTTTCTCCAAAAACATCATTTTCAAGGAAAAATGAGCCATTTGGATAACTGGGAGTCAGGAGAGAGAAATCCACATTGTTTCCACTCTTCAGGCTACTGTTGCCTGATATTTTTTCCATTTTTATCCCTTGGGATTCCACCTATGGAGCATTCAATATTCCTTGCCCTGTTTCACATCTTCACAAAAGCTCTGAAGGACACGGAGCACTTCAAAAATATATGAGGCCTTCATATCCCACAAAATTTTTATCCAAAACATCTCTTGGCATTTAAGCACCTGACAAGGTCTTATTCCCAGTGTTGGACACATGGAAAATATGGCTGGAAGTGAGGAGGGTTCTCTGGGTTGATCCAAGTTCTTTGTGCTTTGTATGTAAATCCCAACATGGCTCCCAAATTCCAGAAGTGTGTGAGTGGAGTTATTCAAACTGCAATCATGGAAATAGACCTGAAATTCCCAGGAATGTGTTGGGAGACTGGTAGAGAGCATGTGAAACAATGGACAATTCCAGCAAAAATCAAATAGTTCAGTGTCCGTACCAGGCAATGGCCAAAAGGAAACTTCCTTGGAAGTTTCACTGGGAATTAAGAGGTAAAATTGTGGAAGTGGTGGAAAAGGAGCTGATTTTTATATAAGGGATGGCAGGAACAGAAATGGGGACACAACAAGAAACAAGAGCAACTTAACTGCTATGTCCATGCATGTTTGTCATTCCAAAAGGATATTAAAATTATTGGAATCCTCTGGGAAACTGAAAACTGTTTTAAAATTACCAAAAATCCTGATAAAATTCTTGCAATGATCTCCATCTTTCCATGTTTCATTTTAAACAGCCATTTCAGCTTCATTTTAAACAGTCTTAGAAAGGAGCTTCCTACTTCCACCTCGCCACATTCCTCTGCATTCCTTCCTCATCTTCTCTTTCTTATCTCCTGCTTCTTGATCTTCATGGAATCATAAAATCATGGAATGGCTTGGGTTGGAAGGGAACTTAAAGACCATTCAATCACATCCCCTGCCATGGGCAGGGACACCTTCCACTACCCCAGGTTGCTCCAAGCCCTATCCAACCTGGCCTTGGACACTTCCAGGGATGGGGCAGCCACAGGTTCTCTGGAAAATCTATTCTTGTGCCTCACCACCCTCCCAGGGAAAAATTTCTTCCCAAATATTCCTTTCAAACCCACAGAGCTGCTGTGACCTTGCCATGAGATTTGGAGCAATATCCATCCCTTACTCCTATCCCCTCCCCGCTTTGGGCCACTTCCTTGCAGCTTCCCCACTTGCACAGTGGGATGCTCATCCATGAATTTGGGGCATTTGGCAGGAAAAAGCCCTTTGAGCATTTTTATTGCCTTCCACTGCATGTTCGGGGCATGAACTCAGAATACGTGGACACACATCGGGACACAGGGGTGGGATCCTGTGGAAGTTTCTGGATAAATGGATACCCATGTGTGTCTCTCCAATAAATTCCCTGTGCATATCCAAACTTTTAATGCTTATTTAATCCAGACCCTGGAGCCCAGCTGGGACCTCTCACAGTTCCTACCACGGATGGCTACTCCGAAAGGCTGATGGAAGCATTTGGATTCCCGGGAGACATTTCTCTCTCTGCCTCATAAGCAAAGTGGTTTTCCCGAGAGATTTGAGCATGCAGAAGGGAGCTGCTCGCTCAGCAGCTGAGCTACAGAGAGTGTATCCTAAAGGAGCACTTCCAACAGGAGTGATGGATCGGCCTCTGGAAGGGTCAAATTTAGGGAAGGGAAGCATTACTTGCCTGGTTTTAGGGGATCCCAGTGCAGCTTTAGGGGTGCTGTTTTTTTGGAGCTGGATTCTTCCAATAAAAAACCTGTCCTGGATGTGATTGTGAAGAATCATGGAATCTTAGAATGGTTTGGATGGAAAGGACCTCAAAGTTAATCTCATCCCAACCCCCTGCCATGGGCAGGGACACCTTCCACTATCCCAAAGTGCTCCAAGCCTCATCCAGCCTGGCCTTGAACACTGCCAGTGATGAGGAGTCCACAGATTCTCTGGGCAGATACTTGGAATATTGCCCTACCTATGACGGGCCTCAGATAGAAGTCAGTAAATTCCTTATGAATTGTGCTTTCTGGAAGTAAAAAAACAAAAGGAAACAAGGAAATGGCCTCAACTTGCACCAGGGGAGGTTTAGGTGGGATATCAGGAAGAATTCCTTCAATGAAAGGATTATCAGGGCGGTGGTTGAGTCACCATTCCTGGAGGAATTTAAAAGCCATGTGGATGTGGCACCTGGGGACATGGTTTACTGGTGGCTTTGGCAGTGCCAGGGAACAGTTGAACTTTTTCTACCTAAACAATTTCATGATTCTAAGAGCCAGAAGGAGAACTGGATGCACCTCAGTTTCCATGTTAGATTCAAACATGTAGAGCAAATATTTAGGAAAACTGAATTCTCCCTAAACGAGAACTTTCCCAAGCCAGGAGGACTCCACAAGTTTCTCCCAAGGCTCCATGACTGGGGCAGTGAACGGGAGATTTAAAGTTCTTGGATCTGCAGTTTAACCCGCAGATTTTCCAAGTAACATTTGCCCAGTAAAACATTTCCAGGAGTGGGATTTACTGTCATAATTAATAGGTTATGATTAGGTCAATAACTTTCATCAACCTCGCCGGGAGAGAACCTATTAATGAAGCTGTAAAACAACGTAAACTCCATGGAAAAGATGGGAGGGAGGATTTACAACTTCCCAGAAGCCTCAGTAACTAAAGGGACAATTTACAGGAAGGAAAATTATCTGGGTGCCCATAAAACACGATCCAAATGATGCCCATATCCAAACAAGACAAATTAAAAAGGTTTAAGTAGATTTCACTGGCCCAAATAAACCAGAGCATCTCAATTGAGAGGATGCGTTTTATGGAGTGCAAGAGGGGAAGATGCATGGGAATGGGAGAGGGGATGGAGCAGGTCGATCAGAAATCAGGGACACGGCCTGACATTCCTGATTTCCCCATCAGGATCATCCCTTAGGATGTAGTCCAGCAGTCACATACAATCCTAGAGGAATTCTGGTGTCCCTGCCCATGGCAAGGGGTTGGAAGATGATCGTTCTTAAAGTCCCTTCCAAACCAAATGTTCCATGATTCCAAGAAAGAAGTACAGTCTGCAGCCACTTCTCCCCACAGCCAAAATTCAGAGGTCTGAGACTAAAATTCATGGAACATGTTCATCCTGCAGCCTGGGAAAAGAACATTTTTCCATTTGGGATGGCTGGGGAGGACATTGCCCAACACCAGACAAAGTAGACTCCAACAGCTCAGTCATAGAATCATGGAATGGTTTGGATTGGAAAGACCTTAAAAATCATCCGGTTCCACCTCCCTGTCATGGGCAGGGACATCTTCCACAATCCCAGGTTTCTCCAAGCTACATCCAACCTGGACTTGAACATTTCCAGGAATGGGGCAGCCGCAGCTTTTCTGGGAAACCCGTGCCAGGGCCTCACCACTCTGGCAGGGAAGAATTCCTTCCCAAAAATCCCATCTAACCCTTCCATCTGGCAGTGGGAAGCCATTCCCCCTTGTCCCGCTCTCCATCCCTTGTCCAAAGTTCCTCTCCAGCTCTCTTGGAGGCCCTTAAAGCACAGGAAGGTCTCGTTGGAGCCTTCCTGTCTCCAGGCTGGACATTCCCAGCTCTCCCAGAAGAGCAGAGGGGCTGCAGTCTTTTGATCAACTGAGTGACCTCCTCTGGACTTGGGATGATGGGACAACAGGGAGAGGAGGACAACACAAAGCCAATTTATCCTAAATTTATTTAGTTCAAATCTACAATACCAAAATGTGTCCCAGTTGTCCCTTTTGGTGACAAGACACAGCCAACTTCTGCCTTCATTCTGAGAAGCCACCTTGGAGTTTATTTCTTTATCAATGTATGGACTTGAATGTCAAAAACCATTAACTTTTCCAAGGTTTTGGATCTCACAGCCTGCATGGATATTACCTGGATATCATTGTGCTGTGTGAATGCTGTCGTTAAAAGGTTGGGGTTCCAGGAATGGATACAACTCCCGTTGTTCCCCTCACTTTCCAAATGCCATTTTTTGAACCAAAACTTCTGGATTTCAACATCTCCCCCAGCAACTCAATCCCAACCCTTTGCAAGTTTGTTAATTATCCTCCCTCTTCTAATTGCGTTTATAAAAGCTGCTTAATTTGACAAGACCGATTTCCCATAACCCCCTGCTGATTAGCATCATGTTCCTGTAATTCCTTATTAATTGAGTCCTGGTGAGGTGTTCCCTCATTTTGCCTGGAATCAATGGCAGGCAATAATTAACCAAGTCATTCCCATTCCTTAACAGACCAACATGACATCAGATTTCCTCTCTTTCCTTGGATTTCCCTGCCTTGGGATCTTGAAAACCAACCCTGATTCTTCTTGGCCACATCCTAGAAAACACTTAGATAGAGTTAATCCCTGTTTTTAGCACGTTGAGTGTTTTTTAAGAGGGGCTATTTGGAGTGTTCCCCACTAAATGCCGGCCTGTAAACCATCCCTTCCCTTTAATCAGGAACAAATCTGCTTTTCCCTCCAAATACAAAACAAATATCCCTGGAAAATGCCTGCTTTGCACATTTCCCTTCCAAGAAGGAATCAATACCGGGGTTATTATAGCTCCTTCTGTTCCCAAAGTATTTCAACTCTTTGCTGACCTCAGCTCTACTGGCCAGAGCCTCTCCTGGCTTTTTGCTCATCTCACTGATTTTCTCAATTTTTGTGCAAATTCAAAGTCCTTTATCCCTTTTTTTTTCCCATTTGATGTGTCCCTTGTCACTGTCCCTTTGCCTATAAGTCAGTTTTTGAAACCAGTGTCACTCTTGGTGGGGGGGAATTACCCTTTTGGGGGCACTTTGGTTGTTTTTTAACCATCCCCTCTCATAATTCTCATTTTACCATTTCCTCTCTTTTTTTTTTTTTTTTTTTTCTTTTTTTCTTTTTTTTTTTTTTTCTTTTACCAGCAGAATTGTCCTTCAGAAGATTTTCGTTTTCCATGAACCTTGAAAAATAATCAAGGAGCTGCTCTGAGCTAACTCTGAGGGTGGTGAGGCTCTGGAATGGAATTCCCAGAGAAGCTGTGGCTGCCCCATCATTGGAAGTGCTCCAGAATGGGGCTTGGAGCAACCTGGGATAGTGGAATGTATCCCATGGCAGGAAGTTGGAATGAGATGATTTTTAGGATGATTTGCAGGTAAATCCTTAGGGTGCTCCTCTGTCCTTTTGTTTGGGAAGTGTTGTCAAGTGCAGACACCACCAATCAGCAGAATTCCCGCTCCCTCTATTGGGACATTGATCCATAACCATTCCAGATCATTTTTACATCAGATTTCCCAATGGCTGGACACTTTCATCAATTTTTCCCCATTTCCTTGCTCAAAATACCCCATAACCAGAGTCGTGAGCACTCCAGCAGTCAAAGCTGGTGGAACAAGATCCTCCTAAAAAAAGCTTCCATGGAAGCATTTTTTTTTTTCTTGAGAAAATAGAAATTTTGGATGAAATGAAATTTTTCTACTTCCTGCAGCATCAGGCTCCCACTGAACATTTATGAACTCAAAACCAAATTATTTTTCAGAATTGGGATTTCTCCAAGGAAAACTGTTTCAGTTTGTGTTGTTTTGTTACACCTGACCATCCACCTTCCTCTTTTCCTTCCCTCCTCTCCCAGACTGTCCAAAGAAAAGATCCTGTGAACCTCTTTTTTTCCTAGACTGGGGACTATTACTTTTATTTCCAGTCCCTTCCACCTCTTCTTCCCTGGAATCTGCCAGGTTTGCAGTAATTTGAGATTCCCACTCAAAGTAACTGAGTCGCCACTGGCAAAGACTCAGGGTGACCAGGACAGCCCTGCTTGGAGGTGACCCTCTGGCCTGAGCTGGGGTGTTTAATCCACCAGATTCCAGACTATTGGGAAGCATTTTTTAATTTATTCAGTCTCTTTATTCCTTCAGATCATCCTGGAATTTGCTATGGACAGTGAATTTGCCCGTTCACTGCAGCAGAGGGTTTTCCATGGAAATGAAGCCTCAGGGACAACAAGGAGATATTTCCCTTTCTATTCAGCTTCATGGAGATTAATAGTCCATCCTGGATAGAGGGCTCTGAAGTGTACCCTCTTTAAACAAGGAATTAAATATGCAGGAAAAACTGAGGAAACACAGACACCAAACTTGTGCTGTCTGATCAAAATATTCACCTGAGAAATGGAAGCTCCAACCTCATCTGACTCGGCCAAGTGAAGAGATTCATGGAAAAAAAAAGATGGAAGTAGATCTGAGGTCTCTGAACTAAGTTTTTCCATTGATCCTTCAACAGCTGGAATTTCTCATGGCCTTATCTCTTTTCCTCTGAGCTGTATGGACCCTTTGGAGTCTTTAAATTGTTCTTGCAATTGCTCAGCTCCACTGATGGAAAATCTCACCACTACTGCTTCAGACTGAAAGATGGGATATTGGGAAGAAATTTTTCCATGTGAAGGTGGTGAGGCCCTGGAATGGAATTCCCAGAGAATCTGTGGCTGCCCCATCCCTGGAAGTGTTCAAGGCCATATTGGGCAGGCCTTGGAGTAACCTGGGATAGTGGAAGGTGTCCCTGCCCATGGATTAGATGACCTTGGAAATCCCTTCCAATTCAAACCATGCCATGATTCCGTGATCCCATAAATGTTCTCTCATCTCTTTCTGCTGGGACTAATATTCCTCCCACAGATTCAGGGAGCTGATCAGAATAGATCATGGGGAAAACCAGGTGACAATCCAGGTGATGTGGCCCTCACCTCCCTTTCCAATGGCCCATGGAGCTGCTCCTACTTCCCATGAGGGTGAACTGGAAAAGAATCAGGTGCAGCACATGGAGCCAGCTGGAAAAGCAACAATAATCCTGCACAAAAGTGTTGATGTTAGGCCTGAGTGAAGTTTTACTCCAAAACAAATCCTTCAGGATTGGTGGGAGGGATGTTTAACACCAGGGTTTTTAATTGGTCGGCCTTTATCCATAAAAATGAATGATTCCATGTGTAAAAACATCATTGCACGTGTAAAAGTAAATTATTGTGCATATAAAATCTTTACTGCACATCTAAAAGTAAATTATTGTGCATGTGAAATAGATTCCGGCATTTTTTTTCCCCCTTGTACCTCCCAGTCATTATTTTGGGAACACTTGTAATCCCTCATTTTGAACATGTGAGAGTTCCACTAAAGATTCCTCTTGAAACAGATTCCCATCTGTGCTCTCCAGAGGAATATCCCAAATATGGGTCAAAATCTGTACGACTATACGGGAATTCCTGGCAATGACGTGTATTAATTATGCTCACAAAACTGCCAAACTGCTGGAATCCAATTCCTTCCCACTCCTGCCACAGCTGGAGCTCCGGGGTTAAGATTGATGGGGAATATCTTTGGCCTCTGTCTCATGCCGAGTTTAAAAGCTTTGGCCTCAAGGGCAGGCCAAGCTCCTGTCACATTTGGCATTGCTGGACCAGCACAAAACAGCTCCCAGGCTCAGCACAGCTCATCCATATCCCGCCCCCGTGGCAGCCAGGTGCAGCAGGAATGTGGGAATGTGGTGGTGTGTCCCGTGGGATCATTGATCCCACCAGAGATCCAAGAGGCCTTGTTCAGAGCACGGCTTTGTAGCTTTAATCGTGTAGATCCAGGGGATGGGACCGTCCCAGACAATTTCAGCATCAACAAAGGACCACCGAATCCCAGAATCTGTGAGATTGGAAAACATCTCCAGGATCACTGAGTACCACCTGTGACTGATTCCAAATTTGTCGATCAGTCCAGAGCACTGAGTGCCACGTCCAGGTGTCCCTTGGGGATGAGGACTCCACCACCTCCCTGAATATCCCCTTCCAATGATTAACAACCCTTTCCATGAAGAAATTCCTTCTGATGTTCAACCTGACCCTCCCCTGGCACAGCTTGAGGCCATTTCCTCTTGTCCTGTCCCTTGTTCCCTGGGACCAGAGCCCAATCCCCACCTGGCTGCACCTTCTTTTTGGGGAATTGTGGAGAGTGAGAAGGTCCCCCCTGAGCCTCCTTTTCTCCAGGCTGAGCCCTCCAAGCTCCCTCAGTTGCTCCTGGAAGGACTTACAACATCCCACTGGAACTTCTTTGCCATATCCCTGAGTTGTGTTGCTGACGTTTTCACCATCCAGCCTTCACAGGAGTAGATATTCCAGAAGATTCCTTGTGTGTGGTCCTCCAGTGAAGCCCCAAATGGCTGTGAAGCTGCGTTCCATGTTTGAAGTTCTCAGAAGGGTCTCAGACTCACTTTCACGAGGAGAAGGATCCATGGAGACAGTCTCCATCAGAAGCTGGTTCAGCTTCCCATGTCTGAACTGGGGAAATGCTGGAGCTGGATATGGGGTCACTTCACATCCAGCCCCATTTTTTATTCCATCCATCCTATTTCAAGGAATGGCAAGCTCTTTGTCATGGAAATTAAGGTTGTGCACCACGCCATCACTTTACCACAAATTATGGGATATCCAGATATCCCACAAATTATGGGATAGCCAGGTAATCCACCAAAAGTGCTTCCAGTTCTATCCCTGACCGAATCCTATCATCCAGTTGGGATGAAAACCTCTGCACAGCAAGGCACAGCAAAATCAGGCTAAAACTTGCTGAGACATCCAAGGATGTCACCAGTTTGGGATGGAAGCCTTGACACACCCAGCTGGAATGTTGTGAGGCCAGAAGGATTAGAGATATGGAGATATTCGGAAATATAGTACAGCCTCTCCACTGAGTGCTTCCCAATGATCCCATGTACATTCCAGGGCATTATTGCCCTGAGGATGTTTCTCACTCCCAGGAGTTAATTTGGTGTCTTTGTCAGGGCCTGGAACTGCAGTGTCACCACACTGGAATAAATCGTGACCATTTCTGGAAGGTCTCCAGTATTAAATTCCAATGCTGGAGATCTTTGATTCTCTCTGGGAAGGATTTTTTCCCCGGGAGGGTGGGGAGGCCCTGGCACAAGCTGCCCAGAGAAGCTGCGGCTGCCCCATCCCTGGAAGTGTTCAAGGCCAGATTGGGCAGAGCTTGGAGCAACCTGGGATAGTGGAAGGGTTGAAATGAGATTATCTTTAAGGTCCCTTCCCACCCAAACCATTCCATGATTCCATGATTCTCACCACCCAATCAGGGAAGAATTTCTTCCCAATATCCCATCTAACCCTCCTCTCTACAAGTTTGAAGTCATTCCCCCTTTTCCTGTCACTTCATTCCTTGTATAAAGTCCCTCTCCATCTTTTTTTTTGGCTCCTTCTGGTTCTGGAAGGCTGCAGTTAGATCCCTCCAAGCCTTCTCTTTTCCAGGCTGAACAATCCCAAATCTCGCAGCCTTTCCTCACAGCAGAGCTGTTCCATCCCTCTGATCATCTTGGTGCCTCCTCTGGACTTGCTCCAACAGCTCCATGTCCTTCCTGTGCTGGGAGCCCAGAGCTGAATGCAGCATTCCAGGTCGGATATCACCTAAGCAGGGTAGAAAAGTAAAAAACAAAAACAAAAGAGGAAATGGCCTCAACTTGCACCAGGGGAGGTTTAGGTGGGATATCAGGAAGAATTCCTTCAATGAAAGGATTATCAGGGTGGTTGAGTCACCATTCCTGGAGGATTTTAAAAGCCATGTGGATGTGGCACCTGGGGACATGGTTTACTGGTGGCTTTGGCAGTGCCAGAGAACAGTTGGACTTGAGGGCTTTTCCTACTTAAAGCATTCCATGATTCTAAGAGCCAGAAGGAGAACTGGATGCACCTCGGTTTCTATGTTAGATTCAAACATGTAGAGCAAATATTTAGGAAAACTGAATTCTCCCTAAATGAGAACTTTCCCAAGCCAGCAAGACTCCACAAGCTTCACAAGAATGGTAGAATTCCCCACTCTCTTGCTGCCAACGTTGTGGGATCAGCCCAGGATACAACTGGATTTCTGGGACTGGAGCAGACATTGTTGGGTCATGTCCAGCCTCTCACCCACCAGCACTTCCAAGTTCCTCTCCCCAGGGCNTCTGCTCATCTCCAGCCTGGCTTGATCCTGGGATTGACTCTTTCATTCAGTTGCACCACCAGCACTTTGTTCTATTAAACCTCATGAGATTCCCATGGCCCTGTTTCTCAAGATTGTCCAGGTCCCTCTGGATGCATCCAAAACTGGGAATTCTCATTGGCTCATGCATCTCTCGCAACCTGATAGTGTCTCCACCCCTGGTGACACATCCACACCTCAGCAGATGACTCAGGTGACACAAACCACTGCTGCCAAGTGGAGCATCCCATGGTGGGTCCATC
>WBNO01028744.1:205492-250554 GCA_013400575.1 Peucedramus taeniatus | reverse complement strand
AAGAGAGGAGCATGTTCCCTCTGTGCTGTGATAATCCAAGATTGCAGCACCACCTCCTCTTCCTTTGTGCAGGGATACATGGAGAAATGAGAGTGTGTTTTTCGTCATTATGAGTCAGCCCAGTGAAGTTCCTGCTGCCATTAGTAGTTAAACTTCAAACCTCACATTTAAATGTGACCACAACAATGTCACACCATTCCTCCCAGCCCCTTCTTCCTGTAAAGCCAAGTGAGAGCAGAGCTCAGCCCATCAGGGCCCTGCCTTCCTCCTTCCCTTAGGTTTCTCTCCCTGGACCAGGACAACAAAAGGGCAGTATTTACCTGACCCTCCACACCTGAACAGTGATCCCAGCTTGGATGGACTTTGCTCCTTATTTCTACTCCACAGGATCTAAGGGCTCTGGCCCAGACACCACAGAGACACAGATTTGCAGCTCCTATGCAGGACCACCTCCTTACAAAGGTTTGTTCACACAGTATTAGCTTATAAAAAGCCATCACAGCTCTTTCCCATAAACAAACCATGGGATCCATCACCCTGAACAGCATTCCTCCCTTTCTCTGAGAGGCTGGAATTAGCTGTGAGTGTGCTAAACCTCTTACAAATGATTCCCTTCTTGAGCTAAAATGGCCACTGAATGGAATTACCTACAACTGGACGGGTTTCCCACTGACTGAACCAGTCATGCAGTTGAATTCTTTAGTCTAACTCAAGGCTTATTTTCTTTTTCCTCACAAATTTATACACATCTGCTCCTGTCTGCATGTTGTGCCAGTAGATCCTTCATGCTGATAGCAGGGCACAGGCTGTTAGCATTAATCTTAGAACTGAAAATATTCAGCACTGACCAGGACAAGTTCTCAGTGTTTGATTCCAGAGCTTCCACTTACCCACTTGAGCAGACCACTAAATTAACAGACATTTGCAAAATGGAGTCACTTCAGCAGGCATTTTAGGCTGTTCGCTATTCTGAGATAGGAACATTCTGTACCACACATCCGGTGGCTTCCTTTGATGCTGTGACAGCCCTTTGGGAGCAACCTGGAATTGTCCTCCAAGTTAATTCAGAACCTGAGAGGATCAAATTACGCAAGACAATTCAAGCACTCAGATCCAAGAGGTTTTGCCTTTGGCTACAGCTGTAGAAATGGCCATTTTATAGAGTGACGCCACATGGTCAGCAGCCCTTTTTTATTTGAGCACTGATTTTTGCAATGGCTGTAAGCAGCTCTTCTTCAGGGCCAGCAGAGGAGAGCCCCAAGGTCTATGCAAGCACTTCCCTGCTCATTGTGTGCTCCTGAGAGTGGCTTCTGCTCTCCAGTATCAGGGCTGAAGCTTGGATACAAAGATACAAAGCAAAAATTCTGCAAATGAATAGAGGTTGCAAAAAGGAAGATGTGCAAGCAAGCCTTCACTTTTTCCTCAGCACAGACTTTAGTCCTTATCTGTCAACTTCAAAATTACACTGACAACCAACATGGAAGAGCTTTGCCCCAGACTTTGTCTCCACATTTGTGATTTTAGAATGATGTTTGGATTAAGGTATTTCAGCGTCTACTCCTACATACCCTTAGAATTTAATTGCTGAAGTATTTGCCTGATCCACAGGGGACCAGTGTAGTTTGCAATGTGAGGATTTCAGAATGAAGAGAGTGTCCTTTCTCCAACAATGGCAACAGACCAATCTGATATATTATTTCTTATTAGAGATCTGCTCAGCCCAAGTGACAGCTGTTTGTCTCAAAACATGACTTAGAAGCACTCAACTGAAATGCATACCGAGTTATAAACCAGACTAAACCTACTTTCTGCATTGGCTTGAAGAGAAAAGGTGTTACTGGCACTTCTTCAGATGCCCTGGGTGAGCTTCTGCCAACTCCACTGCCCCCCTCAACAGATCTGCACAGGGAACAGCAAGAGAGTGAGCACAGAGTGACCCTCTGCACCCAACAGTGGTGTCTGTTTCCCCTATTTCTCCAGCTTCCTCAAAGGCAACATTTGCCAAGGGACCTGGGACATCAGAGAGAATTAACCAAGGGAGTGGTGGATAGAAGTAACAAGACCACACAGGTTTCACTGTGACTGCAGCACCAGCTCAGCTCCAAGTCATTTTGAAACTGCCCTATACCACAGTGGGAAACTCCTCAGGGCTGGCAGAGCAGCCTGGCCTGTCCTATTTGAGCAGATATTGCTTGTATCCTAAAGTCCAATTGGGAATCACCACCGTGTGTCAATTTTGCCTTTATCTCTTAGCTTTTCCCTCATAACAGAGCATAAATATCATGGCAGGAAGACTGGGTGTGGGGTACAGCCAGTGACAGTGAAACTCAGATGCACAAAAGCAAACACTGTCCTGGTTCTGAGAGCTTTTCCTGAAAGCACAGCAGGGAAGACTGAAGGAGAGGCTGCCAAGGGGGCCAAAAACTCCGTCAGGAGCTCAGTCCAGAATGGACACAGCACACAATGAAAACACTGAGAGGAAGAGCTTCACTTCAAAAGGAAGTGGTCTGCCATGGCATTTTCATCACCCTGTGGTGGCTGGGCAGAAAGGAGGACTGTAAACTACAACAAAATGTACGTATAAACCCACTTTTATTCAGGATTTGGTCAGTTGCAAACCAACTATTTTTCCTGTTGAACATCACACCAGGGCAAGGATTTCCCCTCCCTGCTCTCTGCCCTGCAGCATAGGAAGGTGACAGATGAGGACATCTCTTTTTAGCTTTCAGGCACAGGGCAGAAGCCAAGAGAAGTGCTGCCACCAGCAGTAAGGCACATATTCCCTGGCACCAGTGTCAGTCTGTAGGAGGAGACAGCAGCAGGTCAAACACAGGGAGGGTACCAGCACAAAACCAGCAAGTTACAAGGACAGCAGTGTGTGACCCAGAGATTCTGTCACACAAATCACATTAAATGCATGCTCTGGCCAAGGAAAGAGTGGGATAAATAGGAGGAAGCAATAACTTAGAATGAAAAATCAGAAGTCAAGATAACTCCTACACAGAAGTGGTTTGTGTCAAGCAAAAGTGAGGTTTTAAAGAGGATATGGTAAACTATGAGGCTGGAAGAATAAGGGAAGTGAAGACAAAAAATCATTTTGCTCTCCCCATTAAGAGATTGTCTCCTTTTCAAGTTTGACAGGGCAACAGAAGGAAGGCAGTTTTTTTATGGCCTTGGGGTTGGTTTCAAGAATAAGCATTTGCTCATTTAGAGTACTCTGCAAAGCTCAGGCAGTGTCACAGGGTGACTCTCAGGTGGAGAGCTGTTAGTTCACAGAACTGGGACAGGTCCTGGCTGGGAGAAGAGAGATTCAGTAACGGGAGTTTCCAAGGTTAGGGGGATTTTTTTCTCTCTCTCTCTTCTGAGAATCTATCTGAAGAGAAAGAGCTGTGGCAAGGATGGAAGGACTCCCTCTCCTAAACCATACTAACCACATGTGACAACATGCAATTAACAGCTCATAAACAGAGAGATGGGGCTGTCAAACCCGCTCAAAGCATCCCCTTGCTTTCAAGGAAGAGGAAGGAAGATCAGCCATTTATCACCTGATACAGGAAGGGCAGGAAGAGCTGATGCGTCCCTATCTGCTCCTGTCTCATCACAGGCACCTACCAGAAGTAAGAACATCCCAGATGGAAAAGCTTGGTAGCACCAGTAATCATGAAGCTTTGCCTGAAACCTAAAGCCACCATAATATCCTGCTCTGCAGTCTTGTGAGACATGTCAGGTTAATCAGAGATAAAAAAATGACCATTCTGCAGGTCGTAACATAAACACAAGTGTTGTTGTTCAGGGAAGGGAGGGATTGGTTATAAAATAGCCTGTACCTATTTGGATTATGTGCCACCAGCCAAGAGTCCATGCAGATTTACAGGGCAGCAGCCACACATCCAACTTCAAAGCAAACCATCAGGCAAGGTGCAAGCACCAACTGCCTCTGAACCTCTGCAGAAGTTTCCCAGTTTTCTGGGATTTCCCTTGGAATCACCCTCTGCTACCGCAAATGCTCTCACAACATTTTCCAAAGCCATTTGCACGTATGAATATTTCAATTTCCACTTGTCTCTGCTGGTGACACCAGAGTGAAGCTGATTTTCTAAGGGTCCACCACTCAGTGAGCTCCATTTCAAGTGTTCTCACCTGGGCACTCATCATCAGGTGTGGCTAAAAAGCCCTTCCTCTATCACTGCCATAAAGATAAGGTGATAGCACAGACCCAGGAAAACCAAGCATGAGAAGGACAGCCCCAAACACTCCCTAAATTCAGAGGCAATTTTGCACATTTGCAGTTAAGCACAGACTTAGCTGTCTGGATAAACTGGTGTGTTATCATCCAATGCAACAAGAAATGTGCCCCAAAATTACCATCATCGTGTCTTAGTCTTGTATTCTGCTTAACACAGTCAGATTTTCTCTCCTGTTTAAACTACTGGTTTAATCTCATTTGAATGCAAATAATGATACCAGCATTAAGATGCAAAAAGACTATGTTCTTTCCATCCCTCTTCAAGATAAAAAAAATACAGAGAAGAAGTGAAATTCCTTTTCTTGGCACAGGCAGGCAGTCATGGAAAGCCAGAAAATCACCACTGCACCTCTTCCAGAGCTGTGCATGTGGGCCCTGAGCCTCAGGGAACTCCAACCAATCCCAAAGAGAAAAGTACTAGAGTTTCCAAAACAAAGGGAGCTTGCCAGGAAACCTTATTCATATCAGAATAAACCACAGTCCCTCGCTGTGGTTCCCCCAATCCAGATCCAGAGTAAACTCTTTCTGCCTCAGGTTCAGCACCACCAGAGTCCCCTGCTTCTGGGAAGGAGCACAGTGTCTCCAAGACTGCACTGTAAAAGTTAAGCATGCAGTAAAACACTGATATTCCTCTTACCAGGCTGCCCCAAAGTTCCCAGCTGTTCATAGTCACCAGCAATGAAGAATTTAACTTCAGGACAACAACAACAAAAAGCAATCTCCCTGCAATATAAGTCCTAAGGTTTCCTCCCCTTTTCTCTTAGGCCATTTGTGGTGATGAAAATGATAACCTGGGGTAGATTAACCATGTGCTTGATTCACCCCAGAAAGATATCTTGATGTATACACAGAGCTCGCTTCCACTGCTTCCTCTGCTCTCACAATGAGCTAATTGCCAAAGTATTTCCCACTGCTTTTCATCTTCCAGCCAATGATCTAAAAAATGCATTACAAGTTTCTAATGAGCCCCACAAGTCCTGTCTAGTAGAATAAACAGATTTTAGCCTCCAGAAATTGAAAGAGAGAGGGGAAAATTACTTGGACCAGACCTACTGTCAAAACCACAAGGAAACAGGCAATGAGCAGAGCTTCATTTGCTTGAGGTCAGCTTAAGATGCTCAGACTAACAGGCAGCACACAGTGCATCACTCATGGGCATGCCTACCTGTAAAGAAATGGATGGGTGACCCTGACCCCCTTATACTACAACAACACGTGAAATACCTCTCTGATTCCTTCAGTTGAAAGCCTTTGGTCACTGCTGACACTGTCAGGTGATGCTGTTCCCCCAAAAGGCTGCAAAAGCAAGGAATGCTTTGCACTGCCAGGCTGCCCATGCTGCAGAGCTGGCGCAGCTGCACTGGTTCTCCTGCTGAATCCCAGCAATCTCACATCACAGCAGGAGAAATCCCTGCTGCTGGAGCAGGATAATGAATCTGCCACAGAGGCAGCTGAAGGAGGAGTGTCACAACTGGGGGCATAAATGGGGATTTCACAGAGCCCTGAAGAAGAAAGTTCAGTAAGCAAGCAATTCAGTTTGAAAGATTACCCTGACAAAGGTCAAACATTACTGCTCACATATTTTTCTCCACTCCTTTCCAACATCCCTGCCCCTTTTTCCTCCATCCTCACTTCATTGCTCTCCCATGTAGCACCTCAGCTAGCACAAGTCTAGCTAAAAGGCAGATTAAAATCTATATTTGATGCTATCTGCATTAGTAGATGGCAGTGGCAGATTCTGTGTCAAATTCGACAGCTGCTAAAACTGAAAGAAGTACTGGTCCAAGGTATAAGGATAACTAAAAATAGTAGCAAAAGAAGGTAGTAGTTCTAAATTGAGGAGTTTGTAGTTTAGATAACAGATTGCTACAGAAAATAATTCTATTTCTGTTTCAGTGTGTTAGGTTTGGCCAATTTGGACAGGAGAAGAAGCTCTCACCTTGCTTGGATCAAAGCCAAGTCTTGCTTGGATTCAACCAAGTCTCCTCGGTGTCACAGGGCAATGGAGACTCCCTGTCAATTGTAGCTGCCACAAAGCTGCTTCTCAATTCCTCCCAGACTTGGAGGAATTGAGGAGCAATTCCTGCCTCCCTTGATTCCTCAACTCAAGTCCTCCCAGACTTGTTTGTTCTTGGCTGTGTGTGCAGGGCCCCATAGCAATAAGGCAATAAAGAGAAGGACAAGGATTAAAAACTGACCATGGAGGAGAGAAAAGAGTCTGATGGAGTGGTATTGGACACAGAACTTTTAAATTAACTATTTCCTATGACCACGTTAAAACTGGGTGCTGTGGTCACTACTGAAAACTGCAGAACAGCTGCTGTTACCAATTCTGTTAATGTTTCACCAGTTTTGGTAGCAGCTTCTGGGAAATCCTGGTGCCAGTCCAAGGAACTACAAATGCTGTGGCAACAGCAGGGAATTCTGAAACACAAACACTCAGTATCCAGCATTCACTGAGCCAGATGTATCTGTGCACGAGTGGCTTGGCAGGCTCCCCACACACCACAGAAGGGGATCCATGAAAATTCTGCTCACAACAGTTGTAGGAATTTGAAATCCATCTCCTGAACACTGACTGCTAAATCAGAAGGAAGCCTGCCCATTTCTGGGTGCCCTGCTTGCTGTGGCTTTATCTTAAGAGTCACTCTGCAATCAGCTCCCAAGAAAACAAGACAACACAGACTCCACCCAAGGCAGATGACAGAAGCTCTACCCCATAACTGAACCTCAAGAGAACACAGAATTGTCTTCTTGCTCCAGGGAGGAGAAAGTACCCAGCTCTCAGAATGACTGGGGATCACATTCAGGCTGCCAGCACGGCCGCTGTCAAGCACTTAAAATCCTTGTGGTGAGGAACTCAAACAAGCAAAAGCTGCTCCTGTCTGTGCTGAGTGAGTGGCATCTGAAATGCAGACAAAAAGACAAGAGGGCAAAACACACAGGAATGCACAGACAGGTCAAGCTCCCAAACCAGTGAGGCTGGAAAACGTGGCTGCTTAAGTGTGTCATTAGAAGAATTCGTTTAATTTACCAGCAGGTGAATTTAAAGACACTACCCTGAATGCCATTACCTCAATTAACTTTATATAAGCACAGATTGGTTAATTGTTTCATTGAGTTCTAGTTTTATGGCTTAATTCAAGCTTTTCCTCTAGAAAAATATCTTAAATCACAACAAAGATCATTTCTAGGTTACTTGCCTCCATTATTACCTGCTCTCTAATAAAACAATGCCTCCCAATCTCTTCTTCAAACTACTTTTTGTTAGATACTTTGATATTTAAGCTACAAAATTATCTTTTTAGAGAATGATAAAAATTAAAAATCTGCATATGGGAAAGACTGGAAGAATTTGAAAAAGTTCATCCCACTGAGACCACATTCTTTGAAGCTTTGCTAAACAAATGCATCCTGGATATTTTCTTTTTTCCTCTTTTTCCCCATCCACTGTAATTCTCTGTCCAAACCAGGTGTCAAAACAGCATAAAACCATAAAGGAGAGCAGTATTTGAGGCCTCCTAATACTTCTCACAAATCACCACTTATTACCTATTTTTCCCTCCACTATGGTGAATATGAAGGTTCACTGATTCCAGCCCAAAATGAATTCTCGTCCTTAGAACTACGACTCCAAATATGTGCTGGCAGCTCTAAAACTAGGAGAGAAACCTATTTCCACAAACAAATAATAGAAGAAGCTACATCAAAAGTAGGTAAAAAGGTTTACACGTGATGGGGCAGGTTTGTTTCCAAATATCTTAAAATTCCTATTGGTCAGTCCAGAAGGAAATAAAGAGCAATTTTCTGTTTGTTGACAAAAGACCAACAAGAAGCCAAAATCCACAAAACTTTTCAATTTTGGGAGAGGCTCAGTTCCATGGGCAATGTTTTTTTATTTAACCGAAAGTAAATAATTCATGTCTGCTTTATTAAAATATTCTCACCCCTGTGACCTTATAATAAGAAAGCCATTACAAAATTTGGGTCTGTATTTAGGTATTTGGAGTTTTGTATTTGGGTTTGTATTTAGAATGCAACATATTTAGAAGATGACATTTATAAAACGCCCTGGTATCAAAAATATTGTAACAGGAAAACACATCATAGCCAGCATCCTTTGTCTAAGATATAACAAGCAGCATTAATCCCAAATGGTCAAAATGAGCCGTGATCATCATCATCAACTCCAAATCAATTTTAAAAATCCTTATCAGCCCTGGACCAGAGAAAATTCCATGGCTGTTGTGGGTCTCAGGGATTCTCAGCCCTAAAGGTGGTGATGTGGGGTGATCTCCTAAAGCTCAACAGGAAATATTTTCTCTTGTCCAGGCTAACTTACAAAGCAATTTTTAATTCTTTACAGAAGGTATAAGTGAATAAGAATATATGAAGAAGAAGAAAGAAGAAAGAAGAAAGAAGAAAGAAGAAAGAAGAAAGAAGAAAGAAGAAAGAAGAAAGAAGAAAGAAGAAAGAAGAAAGAAGAAAGACGAAGAAGACGATGATGATGAAGAAGACGACGATGATGAAGAAGATGACGAAGACAAAGAAGAAGACGACGACGACTGCAGTGCCTTTGGACAGGGGTTGCTGCTCTCTGAGTGGAAAAGGACTTGTCACCCAGAGGGGGAAAAGGGTAAAATGTATATATATGGCAGAGAAGATGCTGCTTCTGCACAGGACAGCCAGAGAAAGTGTGAACCACAGAATTATCAAACACAAGTAGGGAAAGGAGATTGCTTGATGTCACTCAAATGGAAAGAGGGAACTTCTATCAAGGATGCTCCTGTTTGTCAAAACTCATTAAAGTGGCAGTGCTTGGAAAGGATTGAAGCAGCACGGGCTGAGCACTGCCCAAGATGAAAAGCTCCTCATCTATCAGATGGGGGAACCCTGTGCTGCTGGGCAGAAGGAAGCAGAGAGGTGATGTGAAAATCCAGAGTGAGAAGTAGGAAGACAGCTGGACACTGCCCAGCTCAAAAAACCCTCCTTTTTTTTTTTGACATTAAGAGCAGGAAGAGCCTCATTTCAGAACCATGATGCTTATTAAGGACCCTACTGCTTTGCTAATAAACTGGATAAAGGAACACAAAACAGAGGGACTATTCTTGCCACTTGAACAAGCTTCTTACGAGGTTATCTTTCTTTATATAAAATAAGAAAGACATAAGCAGATAGTTCCACTTAGGAAGTGAACAAAAATAAAAGCACACTGGAAAGTAATTATTATCAATACAAGATTTAGGAAACACCTGAATTAAGTTTGCCTTTGTCCCTTCAAACACTCATGGTGTAACTTCCAATTACCCCTAAAAATAGTGTTTTTCCCTAAGCATCATCACACACAGAACAGCCAAGAGATCATTTGCTGAGTGTTAGCTGTCATTTGTCATCTCCTTATTGTTCAATACACACCCTGATCTTATTTCAAACCATTGAAAACTTCCTATGATTTAAGACTCTTTAAAACTTCCACTAAAAAGGAGTAATTATTCCTCTTCTTAGAGAACTTGATGTAATTGTCTGTACAAAGCAGAGACCTTGGCAAGCACTGTGAGCAGGGAGGGACAGGACAGCCTGGGGATGGACAGGGCAGATGTGACACAGCACTGATACAGGTGGCTTGTACAAAAACAGCCAGAGCATGATTTTTTTGGAAAGTCCTGACAGGAACTAGGATTAGCAGGCAGCCATACCCAGCACAAAAGATGGGCCCCACCACACAGACTTTAAGGCACCACAACCCCAAAGAACTCTGTCACTGTACAAGAGTTCAGGAACCCCCTGGCTGTGATCCCATCCCTTTAGCCTTTGAACAGGTCTGCTTTGGCCCCTGCTGTCCATAAAATCCAGAAAGGCCTGGACACAACCTGCTTGATCTCAGTCTTGTGGGGAAGTTCTGCCTCAGGACAACTCACAGCATTGATTTTCAGCACAGATAGTTAAGATGGTCCAGGTTTTAAAAAACTGGAAACATACATTTTTCCAGGCTGAGCCCTCAGCCTTAATGTTTCATTAAAAAGAAACCATCTGCATCTCTACGTCTTTCCAAGAAGGCAAACCATTGGGAAACAGTGTCCTTCCCTACTTTTATGAAGAATGGACTCAAAACCAGTGAGGATGGGCACACCTCAAATTTGGAGCAATTCTCTTGCACAGTAAAATACTCTCCTCCTTGGAGTTTCCCTGACAGAGTCTGACAAAGATGCACAGTTCAGTTCTGCCTTGACATTTGACAAGGAATCAGCTGAGGATTTGTAAAATGCACTCATCTGTTGCTGTGGAGAAAAAGCTATTTATTCTTAGCCTCTATCTTACAGCAGACACCATTTCCCAAAAGCAACCCAGCATGGGAAGCAGGAGGTGTCAGAGATCACATTATTCATTTCCCATTGCTGCTAATTCCAAAAGACATTCCTAAGTCCTGATGAAGCCTTGCACTCCTCCCTCGCTGTTACACAGACATCAAAGCATACAAAAAATGAGATAAAGAAAATTGATTTTCTTAATTAATTAATCTCTGATTGCCTGAGTAGTTTGTATCTGAACTTCAGTGCCCAGACAAGAGGACACCTACAAAGATGCTGCTGCTGACTTCCCACCTTTTAGGACTCTATGATTCCCTCCTGGCAGTGTTAGGGCAGCAGCTGGACTCCATCTCAAAGGTCTTTCCCAAGCTAAATGATTTTATGATCCCAAGAGCATCAGCTGCCCTGAGGATTGACCACTGATACCCTTTAGGGGCAAGTTAGCTACACCTTCACTCCAGGTAAGTATTACCCAGGGGGGTCTTCAGAGCCTAAATAATGCTCAGAGATTTAATTATCATCCCAAAGGCAAAAAACATTTATCATTCATGGGAGAAGTTAAACCACATTTATGCTGGTTGAAAGCCACTGAGGGCAAATGGAACTTCATCAAAATCAAGCCTGAAATAGTTCCTGTGCAACAAAACCATCTCCACCTAGAAAACAAGGCTTCCATCTGCAGAAACATTCTTTAATGATTCTGGCAAGCTGAATTCAGCCAGGGTGCTCAGTCCCTGAAAAAAAAGAAAGAATTACTTCAACTTATCACTATGTCCCTGTGGGTGCTAGACATACCATCTCCCTGCTCAGAGGGACTGACACTCTAAAAAAACAAAATGCAACATTCCAAAGCAAAATTCCAACATTATTGTGGGTGATGAGCTGTTCTGTCTACACACCCAGAGAGCTCCAATCCTGCTGTTCATCCTCAGAGCCTCCAACCAGCATGTTCCTCCTTCCACTAAAGGCAGGCAAAGGTTTTGTGTTTCCCTGCTAGCTGTGGACCACAGTCAGTGTGGACAGTTCATGGAAAAGCTTTCAACCCCCCAGACTTTGTCAGGATCCAAGGAACTGGACAATATTTATAAAAACATGTCCCTCACAAGCTCTCTGTTCTACTTCCCCCTGGTAAATGCAGGTTTAACCTGGAAAAATTCTCACAGGGAACATTTTTCTTCAGGAAAAACATAAAACTACTCTATTTTCCCTAGAAAAAGCACTTTTTTTTTTTTTTTAATTCTAGAAACATTAAGTGATGCTTCTGGTTAGGTTTTCCAAGAGAGAAAAGTAACACTTTCTTGAAGTGCTTTTATTCAAGCCCTATTTTTCATCCAGATACATCAGCTTGAAAGGCCTAGATGAAACACCAGGGATGTCATCCAAGTTTTACTTGCTCATTTTTATGAGCTTCCACAATGCACCAACAGCTCCTCTCCTGTAGCACTGGCATGAGACTTTACAGGAACTTCTCCTAAATGCAAATTCCCCCACACCACATTCCCTGGAGCCAATGATGAGAAAAGGCTCCAGCTGGGAGATAACATGATAATATTTTTCTTGAGGACAAAGCAAATTTCAAGTAACTGTTGATATCCCACCTCTACAAATAGTTCTGAGATTGCTTCTTCTCAGTGCAGGACAAAAATGGGTATCTTTAAACATTCCCATTTTCCATAGGAAGAGGGTAGATTTTTATTTTTTTTATCAATGTATCCTCTGCAGTAGGTTCTGCAGTGTGATTCCTACTTCTGCTCAGAAACAGATTGCATTCTCTGACAAGCTGGAGGCATCAGCAGGTCCATCTTATGGGGAAGCACAGTTTATCAACCCAATCCCTGTTCTCATCAATACATTTATTAAAGAAGGCATTGATTTACCTCGGATGAGGAAAAAACCAGGAGTGATCCATGCCTAGGAGACCAGATCATCTCCTTTATTCTCACTTGCTTTGCAAAAGGACTGTGCCTTTCTGTGACAAAATTCCTTTGAAATTCAAAGAGTATGAAAATAAAACAGTTCCAAAGTTCTGCTTACACAGACTGTTCTGAAATGCTCCACCAGAAGTTCAGGTAGTAAAGGAAAGTACCAAGAGGCATCAGACTCCAGCAGTGGGAGGATCAAACAGGAAGGAAAAGGCTTTCTTTTCAATGCCCACATTTAATAAGGGAGTAGGAATATCAGACAGATTTCTGCTCAGTGACAGGATATTTTTGAACGCTGCCACAGCTGTTGTGCAGTTAACCACAATTTCCCTGGAATATGAGCCACAACAGATCTCTAAAGGAGGAGCAGAGCAAGCACAGGGGTGGCAGGGCAGTGTCACACTGCAGTCAGGTCACACACCTGGTGCAAAGGACACTTGTCCAAGGGCAATACAGCGCTGCAAAGCTTCAGACCTCAGGGCCAAGAGAGGTCTGGATGGAAAGCCACAAGGTTAAATCTGTCACAGGATCAATGTCTGACTGCTTGATAGCATCAGGAGAAAAGAGGAGAAATAGAAGGCAGAAGCGACTCTCAAAGAGCAACATTTGCATGTGCAGCAATTGATGACAAATATTGTAAATATTTGTGCTGGCAACACCAGTGAGAAGAACAAACTCACAAGAAATAACTGTTAGTGGCTCTCTCCAGTCAGTCAATGCTTCTAAACAGAAAATCAAACTGCAAAGATGTAAAGGTAAAGGAGGAAAAGGATCAGGCCACAAGGTGACAACAAGCAGAAGGGCAGCTCTAGAATAATAATGCCTGGCCTAACTCGATCTCAGCCTCACCACTCCTCTATCCAAGATAAACCCATTAGAGAAGGTGATTTCAGAGGTGGCTGCTGTACCCTGTGCACCAGGGAATTGATCCTGCAGTAGGTGAAGCACATTGATCACACACTGGTGAGGGCTTAGCCTTGTGTTTTCCTCACAAGAGCTTCAAGGCCAATTTAATCTCAGCTCCTTCATTCTCGAGCTACTTCTCTCAATGTTTCATTGACTCCAGTGGATGTGTCCCTCACATCAGAGCAAAAAGGAACAATCAGGCTCCCCTAGCTTCTCTCAAGATACTTTATTTTTCCCCTCCTCTAGTCTAATGCCATCCACTTGTTCTCCAATACACGCTGTGCCAACTTGCATTTTCTACTTTATGCCAGAAATATTTATACATACTCCTCCCAAAAGCCATTTTGAACACATGTTTACCCAACAATCAGAGCAAAAGAGTGACAATCATCATATTAGCAGGATGAGGGACACTCCAGTCTTGAACAATTGCACAGAAAATGATCTTGTGTATGACAGCAAGGCCAAGAGACAACCACTGATCACACAAAAAGCTCTGCTGGTGGCAGCATGCAAGCCATGTAAATAAACACTCACATATGTATAAAGGATGAAGATTTCCCAGCTCAATTCCTTAATTCACCCCCATAACCTCCAGAAGGGAGCATTTTAATAGGAGGAGTAGGAAGCAGAAATCATCACACAAGCATCTGAGCCAGCTGGTTTTGTTACCCAAGTGTAATACCCAAGTACAGGCTCAAACATCAGGAAATCACTAATAAAAGGTCAGATTCCCTCTGGAGTGGGTCAGCACCCTGCTGTGTCCTTCCAGAGAGATTCTATTATCACCAGCTTTCTTACTTGTAACTTCACAACTCCTTGGTTAGGTGGAAATGCTGGGCAACACACTGATGAGCAAAGATAATAAAATAGAAGCCTTTTTCCTCATATTGCAAATATCCAGTGTAGGGAGACTGGAAAGGACAGAAGCAACATCCCAGCTCCCCAGATTTCAGCAGCCAGGTGAGATGAACAAGCCAAGTCCTCCCCTTAACCTCTTCAATATCATTGCAAGAATTATTTGTAGGGCAAGAAGCAGATCGTGCAGGCCATGTCCATCAGTCACATTCAGGGCTCTTGTGCAGATTTAGGAGGCAACAAATCTGCTGGCAAAATCACACCATCCTCTGAAGAGTGTGTGAGGCTACACATCACCCTCTGTGGGAAAAATAGTGAAGGTAAGAAGGCTTTCAGAAAGCTGTGAAAGCAGGCCTCAGAAACAGAAAGAGCAGAAAACTCAGAGTTAGCTGCAGCTGCAAAGTCTGAAAGTAGAAAAGTTACAGTAGTCTAGCAAGCAAGGACATTAGTTTGAGTCTTTGGCTTAGCTAAGATAGACCTCAAGACTGCAGAAAAATATGCCTAACAAGATAGTAGAAGGTTTTAAGCCTAATAATGAAGTATTGTGTATTGTTAACAGAAAGAAGACAAGAAAGCATTGTGTGCAGCAGGTGTACATGTGCTTTTAGTGATTGGCTGGAACAATTGTCTGTAAGCTTTAGCAATATGCTGCTGGCTAGAAATTTTTAAAGTGCTCTGTAACAAAGAAATCTTTGGCTGCTGCTGGCTGTACATGAGCTTTGCCATCTCTCTATTGCCCCAACCATGTAGTGAGGCTGATGCTGCAATAAAGCTCAGGGAATGTACCCCAGCAGTCCTGTTCCATTTGTGCAAACCTCCAACAAAACCCTTCACCCCCTGTGTGATCATTTGGCTAAAACCTAAGCAGCTTTCCTGCACACCTGTGCTTTCCAGCCCTTGCAATTTAGAGATTTCAGTTTGGAATAAAACTTTGTATCTCATGTGGAGCTTTCTTGTCTCCCTCTGTTGCTTCATCCAGCTCTGTGGGAGCCAGAGGCCCTGGAATTTGTGAGCAGCTTCTTGGTGGGAAGAAGGGGAAGAACACACTCATTTTCACTATGATTCCTGTGGTGCAAGTGACAAGAAACAACTCTGAGGGTGAAGAACTTCCAGAAGCTCCCTTCAGACCAGGCAGTGGAGTCATACATGGAACACAAGTGAAGGAGTGACTGAAGCACCCCAGCTTGGCTTGCAAAACCCCAGCTGGGAAGGGCAGGTACAAGTATCCCTCCCTGCACTGGAGACCTACACTGTTGTCTCAGCCATCTCTTAGCTTCCTGCAGGACAGTCCCCTGGTGGGAAGGGGACATAAAGTGGATTTGCAGGCAGATTTGCATTCAGTGATGACCATGGTGTACCTTTACATCTGTGCACAGGATCAGACAGTAAAGGATAGTTGGGATGAGAAATCTCATTTACCTCATCCAGCAATTGCTTTAGAAGGAATATCACTGTGAGGATACACCTACATCCTTCTGTGGATCTTCTGAGCTCAAATAGAAAACTGTTCTTATGCTTTTCCTAACAGGAAATTTTATCAGGGTCCACATGCAAGATCCATTTCTTGGTGTTCTACAACACACTGAAGCAACAAAATCCCCAGGTCAGTCACAGATTCCTGGGAGATCTTCAGCCCTTTCTTAGGAACCTTACACAATCAAATGCCCACACCCTCCATAAGTCATAAACATATGGAAATTTATCAGAACACTGGGTCTGCCTTCTAAGAGCAGTTGCGGGGTCTGAGGGGAAAGCTCACAGAACCAGGGAACATCCACCACACCCAAAAAGGGCAGCTATTTTCCCAAAGAGAGGAGGATATTCTGCAAACAGGGGAAATCTGGCTTCTCTTGTGGGTGAAACCACAAAAAACTAAGTGAAGCTTTTCTTTCCTTTCTCTTCCTTTCATTCTGCCCACACACATCCTATGCAATCCAAGCATGAGAGCAATGAACAGACACAACTGACCATTAGAGGGGTCCTCTCAGAAAGAAATCTCTGCAAAACATGAGACATTAAGAAAGTTGCAGGCTGATTAGCAGATAATTCCTATTAGCAGCTGATGAAGTTCTTGTGTTTTGCTCTGAACACATGCTCAGCTCTCCTCAGTTACTCTCCTAGAAGATCCTCTGCCTCTGGATCTCAGGGTTTAGGCTCCATGCTGAGAAGGAGAATGAGCAGCAGGTTGGAAGACCAACTCCTCTTTTTCCCTGGAGTCCTCAGACTGATAAAGCACGTGCAAGGCTGTTGGCTTGATTTTCCCCTAACATTTACAGGTAAAGCTTGTGCAACCTTTGCTGATGTTTCTCTGCTCACAGTACAAAGTTCCTGCAGAGGAAAGGAAGTACCAGGATATTGTGATTAAACATCTCCCGAGAAACCAAGACCTCCCTTCCAAGCTGTGCACACAGTATCACTGACCACCACAGTGCTCTCAGTTCACACAAACACACTCATGGCCCCCAGCCAGGACAGCTGCTCTGTCTAACCCAACAGCTTTTTTCTGACACTGCTGAAAAGGGATTTGCAGAGAGTATAAAAGAAGGTGTGTGCCTAGCACAGGACGTTGCTTTATCCATCCCAGCAAGCAAAATTTGCTGACTTGCCCAGTTGAGGAATTTAAGTTAGTCACAGACCTACTTTCCACAAATGTAACTAACCCCTGTGACCAGGTACATTCCTGGCCTCAAAAATATCCTGCAGCAATTCCCTGCACTTGAATGGGATGTTGGGAAAACCCTACTTCCTTTGGCTCACGTGCAGCTGAACCATTTCACCCTGTGCCTCTACACTTGTGTTACACCTGTGATTGCTTGTAGCACATTTCAATACTCTGTGGACAAACGTACCTCTCCTCCAAACTGCCTCCTTCTCCCCAAAACTGCCTCTTTCTCAACAAAGAAGCTTTGTGAGGTTGCCTTGCACATGAAATCTCACCACCCCAGCTCTCCATCTCTGCATTTCCTACCCCTCTGCACTACAGTTTCTCAGGCTGCCACCAGCATTGCAGATGTTTTGGTTTCTATTTAACTTAATATTTCATATTTATACTAAAGCTGGATTTATATTTCCCTTTGCTCCAAATTCTCCCTGTTTGCTCCCACTGAGAGCTGCAGTGAGGTTTTCAGCAGGATATACAGTTCCAGCTGCCTTCCAGAGAGGAAAGAACCAATTGCAATGTCAATTTTTATGTGCCTAAATCAAGCCCTTATTCCCCACACCCACTGCTCTGCAGTGATTGGTAAGAAACTTCATTTGCCATATTCTTATCCAGTCACATGGATTTTGGGACATCCCCAGCACCCTCTCTGTTAATGGGCAGACTGATGCAACTGCTTTTGTTTTGCAAATATTTGTGGGGGTTTGTGTTTTGTTACTCATTTCCAAGGAACATGTTCTAGGAAAAACCCACATTTTTGTTAGTAGATAGCAATGGTGGTAAATACTTTAAACAGTCTAAACCCCTCACAAATTTATTTTCTAACTTCACTATTACCAAATTCCTTTTCGTTCCTATTTTCAGGCAGCCTAAAGAGAAGCAAACAGTATCAAGGTGATGAATAAACATAATTACAATCCAAACCACAGCCCAGAGCTAACTGTGAAAGATTTCCACCCTGCTCTGAACTGCAAGGATGTGCATGGGAAAAGCTTTCCACTCTTCCCTGGGGTGTGGCACCTGTGCTCCTCCAGCCGGATTCCCAGGATTTTAAGCATGACCTTCTGAATGCTACTCCATGTCAAAAAATCAGCCATAAGAACTGCAAAGTTTAATACCCACACTCAGGAATCCAATGGCTCCACCAAAAACCAATGTCCACCCAAAAAACCATGACAGGAAAGATCTGGTCCAAAGTACAGGCCACTAGCTTCTAGCTGCTCCTGGTTAGAGAATTCAGCTTCCCTTTCCAGGGCTCTGACAGCAGGCACAGCTTCCTGAGCCATGCCTGGAAGGAATCTCCCACCCCAGGAATAGAAATAGCAGGGATACCACTCTCTTTGCAATACCCCTGGGAGAAACAAGGTCTAAAAACCCTGCCCAGCTGCAGCCTCCTGACATTGCAGCATCCTGCATTTCTCCCTGTTGGTGTTCATGAGTTTCTGCTATGAAGGAAGACAAGGAGCAGCATTTCAGGCACTGAGCTCACCCTCCTGCCTGTCCTGTGGTGCCAGTTGTGAGCATCCTTCATCAGCTCCTGTGCCACTGGGGATCCCTGCTCCTACAGAACCAAATGTGACACCTGGCTCACTTGTGAAGCTTCCTGCTCACAACCAAGCCACATAGACAAGCACTGACTGCAGCCATCACCACTGACTGACAGGCTCCCTTGTGTGCTCCCAGAGTTGGAGTGGCCTGGCCAGCCTGCTGGGGTGGGGGTTAGTGCAATACAACAGGTCAGCACCAGCAGTGTGTACCTCATTGATGCCTTAGGATTTAGCTCTTATATTTTTCAGATCCTGTACTTCTTTAGTGTATAACTCTAAAGCTCCACAGCCTGTTAGTAACTGTCTTCCCATTTTATCCAGACAATTCAATTTGATTTTATTCATTTTATTCAGACAAAACAATTCCTGTCTGGGCCTGAAACTCAAGGACACCTTACTGTCTCAGGCTCTGAAAAGTATAAACAACTGTAAATTGGAGGGGAGAAAACTGAGGGAATATGACTTAATTACCTGAAGCTGCAATTGGAGGATTACCCCTGATATGTAAATCTTATAATTTAAGACCAAACTTATAATTGTCTGAAAAACTGGTGACCATCATCCATCTTGGGTGTAGCCCCTGGGAGGTTCTGACTGCCCAAGGTAAACCTATTGAAGGCCTTCAATAAATGCCTGTTTTTACTCTCAATCTTGTCTAGTCTCTGCTCTAAATGGCCCCTCCAAGGCATCATCACCACCAGCAGACAGGGACCACAAACCCTCACAATCCCGTTGGGCTCTGCTTTTTCATGCACCAGTGCCAGCACCATCCTCCCAAGGTCTCTGCAAATTGTCTGGGCTGCAAATGAAAAGTGGAATTAGGAAGACCCAGGGGGTTTTCTCACCCACACAGAAAATATCTCTGCACTGAGATGCTATGGGAAGAAATTCAAGCAGATATCACCAGCAAGGTGGAGGACTCTGATGTGTCAGAGTCCAGGCATTTATTTCCCCATCATCAGTGAGCACAAGGTAGCAGGTTTGGCAAACAGCAAAGCTCATGTGTGTGTGTGTTTAGGATGGGGAACAGCTGGCAAGCCCAGAGCCTCAGTGAGCAGCACAGGACTGGTGCCATAGAACTGATCTCCAAGGCACTGGCAAACTAAAACAACAAGATGACTTTCTTCTAAGGAATTGCACATGGGAAGCGAGTGCAATATCCAAGTTGTTAAAAAAAAAAAAAAAGAAAAAAGAAAAAAAAAAAGCATTCCCTTTCCTGCCGAATCAGTTAGGAATTAGTCAGGAAATCCTACAGAGACATCAAAACAATCATCAAAGTTATTTTTGGTATCAGCAAGAAATCAAGAGGGCTGCAACTGTACAGAAGAAGATAAATGTGTTACAGAAGGAAGTTAAATCATAAATATTTAAACAAAGGCAATAAATCTGAAGGGAGCTTCCTGCTTTAAAAGTAATTTGGCTCATCAGCTGATTTTGATTTATAGGTGGTGCATGCTGGTTTTGGCAAAGCCATCAATGTTTCCCTTGTACTTACTAAGATATTTCAAGACACTGCTTCTGGCTCAGCTCTGCCTGACTTGCAGTCTCAGATGGCCTTGGGGAACAGCACCATAATCAAGCACAACCACAGTGGCAGCCCTCAGCATTTCTGCTGGGCTGCCATGGAATAGATCCCCACAGGAAATATTTGTTCTTGCCACACAGGACATTGAAATCAAACAAGCTCAAATGTCCCAGTATCCTGAACCACACCACAACCTCTGTGTGACTGCCCCAATCACAGAGGGGAAGTGCTGCCTACACAGAGCATGCATTTGGGACAGGAAGATTGCCTCAGAGGGATCTGCAAAAACCCAGAGCAAAACCTGAGCAACTGGAGAACTGAGGAGTGCTGCAAACCCTGTGGGCAGAGCCAGAGAGGCCCCAGCAGCTCCTGCATCCTTCTCTGCTCAGCAGATTTCAGGAGGCAGCCACAACTGTGCTGTGTGGGATGGAGGATCTGCCTGCACCACCCAGGCAGGGGGCTGGGATGTGTCCAGGCTGTGCCTGAGCCCAACTTGAGAGGAGAAAGAGGGATAGAACAGCCTCCTGTTTATCAAGCACCAGTCTGCCCTTCAGCCAAGGGCACAATGGGGCCCTGCAAAGGACACGAGCAGCCCCTTGGCATTTACAGATAAATACATATGGGGAAGTAAAGATCTATCTCTATGGACAAAATATTTAATTAACAAACACAGAGTTAAAAATACAGTTAAATTGAAATAGCAGGTGGAGCTACTCCCCAAGTGGAGGTAGAGCTGTCAGCTCTCACATCCCTCAAAGGGTGCATAAGAAAGTAATGCATCTGTCAGGAGCAGCTTTCAGGAAGCAAGTCTTTCCCACAAAATGTTCCACAGCCTGGGAAACCAGAGTTAAGCTTCCCCTATGCTGACAGGCACTTCATGACCTCACCAAACAAAACTGATAAATGTCAGGAATTAACTGAAAAGTCATCTATTACTTGGGCAAGAAGCCAAATCTGCACTCGGAGAGAGGCCAGATCCTCTTTCCATTGTGCAACAGCCGGAATTTCTCTTTGATGCTGCCACCCCCAGTTTGGGGGTCAGTCTGTGTGTCCCATCCACTGCAAACCCAGGCTGGTGGAGTTCTGGGTGCTGAGAATTTTAGACTTTCTGTGCTGACAGGCACTGACCCCCAGGAGAGCACTGCATTTGACCTGAGGCCATAGAGGAGGCTTCCAAAATTGATTGATAGCACTGGGATTGTGGATGTGGAGTTTGAATAGAAGTGTGCAATATCACAGGGTGGGAAACTTAGAGTTTGAGGTTTTAGAATATAGTAATATATATAGAGCAAGATGGAGGTTTTAGGGCGGAGGCTGGTACTTCTTCTTTACCTTCTTCTCCGTGGGTTTGGGCGGTTTTGTGTAAATGAACAGAAAAGTCCACATTGCAGACTTCAAGTGATCAGTTATTGGGTTAAAAGTAAAAATAATTTATCCATTTCTTAATTGGATAGTTTAGCCTTAAAAGACCTTGTAGAGAAAGACAGACATTTTGTAGCTTGTTAGTGGAATACTACAGAACTCACAGCTTGTGAGACTGTAACATAGATAAGAAAAAATAAACACCTGAGTCTGAACACAAAATATCATCTCAAGTGCCTTCAATCCTGGCCTGGACAGAGAAAAGAAGTCAAGAACTGGCATTTAGTTGTGCCCTGTGTGAGGATTGACCTCACAGCCTTCAGCCCAGGCCAGCAGCAGCCCAGGCACATCTCCTGAGCCAATCCCTCCTGGCAGCAGCAGCCACTTTCTTCCAGGTGGCACTCTGTTCCCACTGCCACCAAGGATGGCTCCAGAGGCAGACTCCAGGGACTCTGAACCACCCTGGAAGAAGAGGTGCCAGCAAAGCTACAAATGGGACCACAAAGAGCTGAGCAAGCTGTCAGTAGTTATTCCTCTGCAGCCAGAGCAGGAGAGGCAGATTAAAATCTGTCAAAACTGCCCATGGGTCTTGTGCGAGGGAAATAAATACCAGGGCACACTCAGGAATGAATAATTCAAGACAAGGACATGGATTCTCTACGTCAAATCTGGGGATAAGGGTTGTCAATTTAGGCACAAAAATGATAAAGCCCACTGCAAAGCAGCAGTTGAGTTGATTTGCATGGAATGGCAGGGGTAGGACCTACAGATATTTCTCAATCACTGTTTTTCTCCAAGTTCACCCTCACATACCTGTTCATAGGAAGGTAAACTTTACTGTCCCTGTGTCCTAGGACACTGAGGGTATCAGATTTGTGCTGGCTTTGCTGAGCTCCCAAGCAGCTCCCACAAAACTGAAGGAATTGTTTTTCTCCCAGGAGCAGACACAAAGAGGCACCTGAGCTCTCAGCACAAGATTTAGGTTAAAATTGCTCCCAGTGTAAAGCTAAGATGCTCCCATCAAGCTAAGATGGCTGGGAGAGGTTATGGTGGTATTCCTAAAAAGTCTTGCAGTTAGTCAGGCTCATCTACCCAAACCCTCAGTATTGCTGGCCCAAAACACCTCCAGAATCAGAATTCCCCAGCTGAAGCTTGCAGTTATTTTCCAGATAAACACCCATGTACATGAGCAAGTGCTGACAGTCTAAGTAGCCTTCCTTTTTAGCCGGAAAAGAAAATATAAAAGGCTTACAGTAAATAAAGATGACAGTTTAATTGTCTGCTGATAAAGTCCAGGTTTCAGTGTGTTTCTTGGTTTAATATTAAAATCACACCCAGTTCAATTTCTTTAACTGTAATTGTAGAGATTATTAATATCAAGCCACAAGGAATTTATTAGTGCTGCTGTTTGAGCAGAGACTTGGTTTCATACCACAACAGTTTATCATGCTGCATTGCCAGTTTATCTGTAATTTGTCCCTGTTTGACTGGCAGCTATGAAAAAAGAGCCTCTGCTTTGCTAAGTGAAACCCTGAACAATTCATATTCTGCTGCTAAAGAAAGCTTGACCTGTTTAGACTTTGCTGTAGAAAAATCAACCTTTTCTGACCCAAAGACTTTCCTGCACTCAATTTTCAGGAAACTTCAACAACAAACTCTTACTAGAAAGTCAGTCTTGGTAAGCCAGCTATCTGGATGATTTCACTGCCTGGAGCAGGAAAACAATAAGCTCCAACATGTACTTTGGCTTATAAACACTGTCCCGAAATAGAAACAAACACATGTGCTATTCACCATTTCACCCTGGAGTCTGAATTTCACAGGAATTTAAACAAATAGACCGCTTCTAAAAGGGGCTATCCCAGCACCTGCTGGCTCAAAACCATATCAAAACAGGAGAGTCTTTGTGGAGTTCCCATAAAAAGAAAAACAGCCTTAGTCAAAGTGAAATCCTAAACTCTCCAGTGGTTCTTTTAAAACCAGTGGCTTTAGGAGTAAGCTTGATATTTGACAGTTGCTCACACAGAGAGCTGCATTTAAAAATACAAGAGCTGCTCCTGATTTCACTCACATTGAGGGGGTTTAGAATAACTCCAATGAATTAATAAGCAAAGTTACACCTCAGAAAGGAGTATGCAAGTGGGAAAACAATGAAGCCAACAAGAAATCTTCTCCAAATGAGAGTTTCTGTTTAAAAGCTATTTCTGAGTGACCTGTCCAGCTCTGAGTCACTGATAGGTGCCTGTACAGCTCCAGGCAAAATATACCTCTGGTTGCTAAATCCCAATCCCAGCTCACTTCCCTCCATCCCTGCTCAGATCAGCCTTTTCCAGCTCCTCCAAACAACACAAACAGAAGCCAGGGCTCGGTAGCCACTGCTTCACACTTCTATTAAAATCAAGGGCACAGATCAGATGTTCCCACACTGCTCCAGCAGCTTCCTCTTTGTCTTGCCTAAGCAAACCAAGGAAATGAGCCATGCAGAGCTGCCCAGAGTTCCCAGCCCAAACCATTACCAGCAAACAGAAAGGTGGGGACAGCAGTCCTGCTTCAGCAGGACCTCCTGGTTCTGACCTGAGCTCTGGGCTGTTTCCAGAGGGCAGCCACAAGGGCACCACATGGGGCTGGAAAAGGCACCCATGGGAAATAAACTCAGCAGAAAGCAGCAATTTGAGAATGAGCCACTACTAGGGAGTTTGGAGCAATTCTCAGAACAGACATGGAAAGATGATGATAAAAAAAAAAGGCCGGCCTGCTAGACATCAGCTTTGGAACAAGTACTTTGGGTTGCAAGATTAATGTCCCCAGGGATGAGTGACCAGTGCCCTGACCCCACAGGACTGCAGATGCAAGCCTGGGCTGGCAGAGCAGTGGATGTTTGCTTTGTGTAAGAGCAATTACCATGGCAGGGACACAGATCTGGGGCGTGGCTGGAACAATGTCAGTTCACACTGGTTGTGACTTCACACCACTCCAGCTGCACGTGGATGTCTTCTCTAGGCTTATTTCCAACATGGTCTTGTGTAATAAACACCCAGAACCTTGGACATCCACAGCATCATTCCTCACACCTACACCACACAGGGGACCAGGGCTAGTCACAACTCACCTGCTGGATCCACACACTCAATTTGCCTTTTTCACCAGAACATAATATTGATGGTTCCTAGTCATCCTGTGATCAGCCACTACTCTGACATATTTTCTCCTTCTCAGTATTTTCTAACTGATCAGGCTCCTGCTAAAGAGCAGTTTTTCATTATTAGTCATTGCTGAGTTTCACCCTTTTCTTCTACTCTGGTCTCAGCATTCCTGGTACCATGTTCTAGCTCTTTTCCATGCTGAAGCTTTTCCCTAACTTCTATCCAAGGCATATTTTAACCACCACCAGGGGAATGAAGGAAAACAGTAGCTAAGGTTGAGCCCTAAGGAGTATCCCTCACCTCCAGCTATGCCAAGAGCCCATTTTGCTATAGCTGGCTGTCTCCCAATAGAGCAACTCCTATTGCACCTCTTAGCAACCCCTGTCTTTCCTAACTAGAAGCTCTTTTCCCTCATGGTATGCTGCCCAGCTGGTGAAGGGGCACAATGAGCTGTGCTGGTGGAGTTTGAGCTGGGAGCTGCATCTACTGAAGCTGGACAGGCACAAATGCTCTGGATGCTCAGTCTCCTTTAGGGAATTGTCCATCTCCTGTCAGCTTTAACTGACTCCTAACAGGCTGAAACCAGCTCACAGCAGACTTGGAGTCACTGCCTGACAGGAAAACCTCTGAGGGCTTGCAAATCATCAGAGGCACGAGCACATCCATGCATCAGTGGGGAGAGGCATGACCTGCCTGGGATGCCTTAAGCTCTAGCTTTCATATTTTCCAGATTCTGTACTGCATTCATTCATAACTGTGAACTTCATACAAAGTGTCAGTAAGTTCTCCTCACAGTTCAGTCACACAAAACAATCCTTTTCCATCTGAGAACCAAGGACACCGCTGCAGCTTCAGGCCCAAGAAGTGCAAACAACAGGGAATTGAGGGGAGCAATCCGGGAGGATGGGACTGCATAACCTGGAGCTGTAATTGGACAATTAACCCCAATATGGAAATGAACCAAAACTTATAAAAGTGTGAAAACTCATGACTGCTCATCCATCTTGGGTGTAGCCACAGCCAGGCTCTTGTACTGCCCAAGGTGCATCCTTTGAAGGCCTTTTAATAAATCCCTACTTTATTCCTTTAATACTGTCTAGCCTCTGTTCCAGGGAGCCACTCAAGGCGTCACCTGCACCCAAGTGCAGTTTCCACATGGTCAAAGATGGCCAAAAACACATTTCCTGCTGCTCAGCAAATCCTAAAGGCATCCTAAACCAACTGCATACCCAAATCCTGAGGGTTCCTCTGCAGGCTCCACCCCAGTTTGATGGACAAAGATTTTAATCACAGGTTTAAATAAATCCAGGCAGCTTTCTTCCTTGTTTACCTACAGATGGATCCCTGTTTCAACCCACAGAAAACACAACCCCTTATCCCATCAGCTGGTCAGCTCATTGAGAGGGCCAGTCTTGTACTCTCACAGTGAGGACATGCCCTGAGTATGAATCCTCTGCAATGGCAGATGGGAAATGCATGACATTGAGCCAAGGAAACATCTGAACACACATTCCAGATACCCAAACCCCATCAACCCTCAAAATAATGCAGGAATACAGCTGCTGTTCCTGTAGCTGAGACAGTAGGTACAGCTTCAAAGAAATTTCTTTCGATTTACTTCAGAATTTAGGCTGCCCTTTCTTCAGTCTTTGGAAGATATTGCCAGATGTTCCCAAAGTAATTTTTTTATCAAGATCAGTTTTCTCTTTCCAGATTCCCATCTTGTTTCAAAGCTGCACAAAACACAGATGGAGTTCATGTGCACTTAGACCCAATCCCACTGAGCAGGTTTATTGGGCTATGTCAGACTGGTGACCATCCTTGAGGGATTTTGTTAGAACCCTGGTTACTGAAAATTTTAGACTTTCTGTACTAACAGGCACTGACCCCCAAGAGAACACTACATTTGACCTGAGACCATAGAGAAAGCTTCCAAAATTGAATGATAGAACTGAGATTATAAGTGCATAATTTAAATAAAAGGGCATAATATCACATAGTGAAAAACTTAAAGTTTAAAGTTTTAGAATATAATAATATATATAAAATAAAAGTTTAAAACAAAGACTAGTCCTTCATAAGTTGAAGTAGTATTTTGTAATTAAATAAAAAGTCCACATTACAAACCACAAGGAGTTAGTTATTAAGTTAAAAGTAAAAATCATTTAAGTATAATTTCTTAATTAGACAATTTAGGATTTTGCATCTGCTGATGGTGCAGTGACCCACGTGCCTTAGCCAGCTCCCTTCCTTTTCCATGGCCATGGTGAGGCACAGCAACTCCTGCCCACATCTGCCTGGAGGGATGGGAATGGCTACAGTACACAAAGACCACTTGGGCTTGGAACCCTGGCAGTGTTCCAGAGCTCTGGGCTACTGCTGCAGTCAAAAATCCATGAATTCCCATGGGCAAAATCCTCCTGGGCTAGGAGAGGTGCAGCTGGGGAACTCACTCATCTCCAGCCCTCAAAACACCAAAATGAGAGGCCTCTTGTTTTGACCATAGATAGCCTGCCCTGCAGCCAGCACTTAAATTCCTTTCTCCTTAAAAACCACACTGAGTGGGCAGAACCAGGGCCCCTGCTGTCACCCATCCTGCAGCACTGGGACATCTTTCTCTGATGGCCTGCCCTCTCCACCCTGAGAAAGTTTCTTCCTTTGTTACTCAGTCAGGGCTGACACACATCCCTATGGGATTTTTGAAAGGGGAAGCAGATGTGTGAGGAGGGAATGTTTTCCTCTCTGCAGTGCAGTGTCACTGGGGCCCCACTGAGCTCCCCAACTGCTGGAGTTCTGGATGCTGAGAATTTTAGACTTTCTGTGCTGACAGACTCTGAATCCCAAGAGAACACTGCATTTGACCTGAGGCCATGGAGAAGGCTCCTGAAATTGATTGATAGCACTGGGATTGTGGATGTGGAGTTGGTTTGAAGTATGTAATAGCACATGGCAGATGGGGTAAGATGGAGGTTTTAGGGCAGTGGCTGGTCCTTCTTCACCTTCTTCCTTCTTCTCCGTGGGTTTGGGCAGTTTTGTGTAATTGAACAGAAAAGCCCGCATTGCGGACTTTGAGGGATCAGTTATTGGGGTAAAAGTAAAAATAATTTATCCATTTCTTAATTGGATAGTTTAGCCTTAAAAGACCTTGTAACAAGAGACAGACATTTTGTGCCTTTTTAGTGAAGAACTGCAGAATTCACTGCTGTGAGACTGTAGCATAGATAAGAAACAATAAATACCTGAGTCTGAACGCAAAACATTGTCTCGAGTGCCTTCAATCCTGACCTGGACAGAGGAAAAAGGAAACCAAAAACCAGCACCCAACCTCTTGAGGTGGCAGTGGCAAGGCAAGGGCACTGCTTTCAGTGGTGTCTGCAGAGCCACCAGCCCACACAGGGACCATCAGCTGCCACAGCTGTTATGCTTGACAGGCTATTAATAGCACCCCAAAGTCACCTGAGATTGGGACTTTTACCTCAAATATCATCCCTCCCCAAAAATATCAACAGCATCAGAACCTCTTAATGCTCTCTGTTCTGCACTGGTGCCTTCTTGGTACCTCATCAGATATCACTGTTGGGTTACACAGAGAAAAGATAAAACAAAATGAGAAAAGGATGCAAGGGCCAAACAAACAGTGTGCCTGCCTGGCACTGCAGCTGGGGGCCAGGAAAATCCTTAAATCCAGGCCAGGCTAGTGAACAGCCCAAATACTGGCACTCATCACAGCTCTGAACTTCTAGGATTTTTATCTGTCACTGACAGGCAAGAAAAACTGGTGGGATGGCAAAAAAAAAAAAGAAAAAAAAAATAGCACAGAAGAGGCACCTCCTCAGCACCTTCATGGCTGAGGGGAAAAATTCTGGATAGGATCCCCAAAGCCCACGTGGCACCAGCAACAGCAGGGGCTGTTAATTGGTGACAGGATTGCCACAAGAAATCTCAATCCATACTTCAACATCGAGCATGGGCTGCAAACTCTGAAGTCCTTCCCCCCTGTGCCTGCCAAAACAAAGCCTCTCGCAAGTGAGTAAGAGATAAAGGTCACAGCAAAACCAGCAAGTTTCACAAAAAACAGACAATTCTAAAAGAAAAAGAGGAAAGAGTTTTGTTCATTTCAGTGAATCTGAGTCAACTTTTCATCTATGTTTTTTGTGAAACTCCTCTGACTTTCGGTGACCTTTCTCAGAGAGCTGCAGAGTGCTGCCAGCCTCTAATATTGGAAGTTAAATGCATTATTGCACAACAAAACAAAAGGAAATGGGCCAGGCACTGGGAGATGGAGCTGAACACAGCTCAGGCCAGAGGTCTCAACAAGTAAATCCAGAGGGGTGCAAACACTCTGAACTTCCAAATAAAATCTGCCAATAGGAGCACAGGGCACTTACCCACAAGGCAAAAAGGCAAACATACACACTTCTATTTCTAAGGGTCTCATAAGTGTTTGACCTATGCAAAATGTAAGAAAACATTGCAGGAAAACCTTGGCAAACTGAGGGGTCCAGCCTCTAGATAAGCTACAGAGATTTGGCTAATTTGCTTCATATGGCTTTTTCCTGTGGAGCAACAGAGGATTATGAACTCAATGGCAGGAGGAAAACACCATAGAAAAATATCATTTCCTTTCTGGAAGAGCCAAAGAGAGCCTTCAGTTCAAGAGGATGTCCCCAGTATTCCCTGGTTTGTTTCTCATCTGCCAGGGTGGGATCAGAAGCCAGGTTTTAATGCTGACATTTTCTCTTCTCCAAGCAACAGTTTTATGGGAAATCTCTCAGGATCTTCACAAAGTAGAACATTCACCTTTCTAAAAAAAGGCTTTAATTGTATTCCTGTTTTCATATGAAAACTCTTCTCACATTGAGTCTTGATTCTGGGTGACTTCAACCACCAGTTTCTATTTCTCACCTCCAGCTGCACAAATTCCTTCTGTTTGTGCCTCTCACTGACCAATTTTTGCTTCTTTGTGTGCTATTTTGGAGCAGAGCTGCAATCCCCTTCTCATCTAGGGCACCCTTTTTCCTATCATCCTCCCACTACCACTCAGACACCCTGCACATCTACTGCCATTGCCAAAATAACATCAAATAACATTGCCAAAATAACATCCTGTACCTCTGGCTACTGTGCAGCAGAGGCAAGAGGAACTTCCATCGCTGATTCACGGGGTCAGGCCTTGCTGGAGGCTCCTCTTGCTGCTTTAGCTGGCTCTGCTGACATGCTGCTGGAAACTCAGAGGGGTGAAGATGCAGTTAAGAGCACAAGAGACAGACAAACTACAAGTTGAAGTGTGCTGGGACGGCCCTGTTGTGCACCAGCTCCTGTTCTTATGTACCTTCTCCTCTAATCAGCACCTTGCTTCATCAACTTATCCATACACATTTTCATATCAGTGTGTTTATGGCACATTTTTCATAACCACCCTGCTAAGCTAAGAGGCCCCTCCTGGGCCTGTGTGGTTCATGGTCCTTCTCTGCAGATGCACCAAACCCAGCTCCTTGTGGTGTCTATCCCCAGTACAGGCCAGTACAACAGAGCACAGCATTTCTGAGTGAGATACCTCAGGGTTTGGACCAGCAGCAGTGTGGTGGCTCCAAAGTGGACCCAGACTCTGGCACAGCTGTGCCTGACCTACAAATTCAGAGAAACCAGAGCTCCAGGTTTACTGCCCACTGTTTGCTTTGCAGGCAGTGGGCAGCTTTGCATGCTTCAGCAGAAAAGGCACAGATGTTACACCATGTTCCAATGGCAGCATCCTGCCTGGCCTTTGTCACTGCTGTGCCATTGCTGGTTTGGCAGGTTGGGACACCAGTGCCTGCCTTTTAGTCACTTAATGCACACAGAAAGGCCTCCAGTAGAGCAAACACCTTCAAAGCTCCCATCCTGTGGCAGGTCAACACCAGGACTCTTTGAACCTGTCAAAATTCAAGCTTTGCAGCAACTTGGCAATGAAAAGGTGGTACTTTGGCAAGTGGGGAATGAGATTGGCTACCATCTGACCCTGGGGAGCTCCATCCCACACTGCAGGGTGGCTGGAGCCCCCAGCAGCTCAGTGTAAGGGCTGTACCTGGCAGGGTGTCCCTGGGGCTGCAGCAGCACCTGGAAGCCACACACCCACACCTGCTGTGGGCACAGGGACCCCTCAGGTCAGGCTGGAAGAAGCTGAGGCTCTCAGAGTCTCCCCAGGGTATTTACACCCATCATCTGAGCAAGGTTCACACCTGCCTGTGAAAGTGCACTCACTGGTGATTCAGAAAATCAAAAGCACAGGAGGGCCACATGAGCAATGTTACACATAACCACAAACCACATCAGAGCCAGCCAACCAGCTCATCTGCTGGGACAAGCTACAGCTCTGAGCCTGCCTGAGGCATGCTCAGAGGAATTAAAGCACTTTTAGGCACTGAAAGAACTCTCTGAAGAGCAAGAGTGAATCCACCAGACTGGCCAAGAAGTGGCTACAATGGTTGGTTCATGGGGGATTTCATGGTTCTCCCTCAGACTTTTACAGGATGAAGAATACCAAGCTTGCCAACAGAAAGGTGTCAGAGCTGCCTTCAGATGGGAGCCCATCCAGACTTGCTCAGCACCACATTTCAGAAATGTCAGAGGCACTCAGTGCAGTACACTGGGTGTTGAAGGGTCTGACTCATTTCCCTGGCACTTTTTGGGTTTGCCCACTTGTGGCTGGCTCTAACCCTGCATCTTCATCTCCAAACAGAGGTCACCTCATCCACACATTGCAGAGCAAGCCTGGGGTTACAGCAGGTCACTGTGATCTTGGGTGGCCTCAAGTCCTCTCCCAACATCCCCAACGAGAATGCCAGCCCAGCAGTGATGAGCATCATCTTGTGATGAGATCACAAGAACAGCTCCCACCTGGCTACAACATGCACCCTACCAAGATTTGCTCATTGGGGACCAACAGGCCAGGGGCAGCTGCCAAAAGGACAGAACAAATACAATAAATACAATAAAATGGGGGAGGGGTGCTGAGATGGGACCGCTAACCCAAAGATGGGAAATTAATCATGAATTGGAAAGCAAGCAGAAGCCACAGCTGCAAACATTGATCAAGGATTGCAGCCCCAGACCCTGCTGCTGTCAAACCTGTGCCCAATCCCCATGGCACAGCTTGCTCATTCAGGAGTTACTGGAAAACCTCCTCAGCTGGGAGTCAGGAAATACAGCTCCAACCACTCACAGAACACATTTCTTTGTCCTCCTTGTGCTCTTTGCTGCCCCTGTTTTCTGTCTGGGTTCTCTCTGCTCCTTCACAAGCTGGAAGTGCAGCCAGACAAGGCACGGGAAGCAAAACAGGGCTTAAGGTGTTGGGCAAAGAGGTTTCTACAAGAAAAAAGCTCAAAAGGATAGAGGCAAATGGGAAAAAGGAGATGGCACCTAGCAAAAGGATTGCAGGCTCTGAACTCTGGTGTTATGTGACCCTTCTGCTCAGCAAGAAACAAATCACAGCTTGCTCAGCACTGGGACACTCACTGATTCCAGTGGTGGAAGAGGCATCCTCTCCCGGAGCACCCACAAAAACAAAGGATTTTTCTGCCTCTGCTGCCCTGAGGAGGCCCCTCCTGCTCACACAGTTCTTCTGCATCCAGCTGCAATCTATTCCTGCCACTTAGGAGACTGCAGCAAAAGGTGCCATTTTTCTGGTGCTTAGTTTTGGATACAGAAGGTGCTCTAGTCCTCCCAGAAAGTACAACCAGTGCTAACAATACATCCGCTTGGCTTGTGAGTAAATCCGGGGCTTAGAGAATTAAAAGCCTGACTATTATACAGCCAAATACATCAATCTGTAGAGCTTCAAAGTTACAAAAAAGCTCTGTGTTATAAAAAAACCTGTATGATCAGCCTACCTGAGGATGGATAAACACATCCATGCTGTGAGCACAGGATGCAAAGTTCCAGTTTTGCCCAGCTGAACCTCAGCCCTGCTTCCTCAGGCTCCACGCTCTGTTCCCAGCTGTGTCAGAAATGCAAGTGCTCAAAATTTATTTCCTAGGAAAGAAATACAGTCCTTTTCCCTCACACTTTCCCACACCAGCTAGCAAATGTATTTTCTGAATCCAAAATTAGGTGCAGCAGGGATGGGCACCCAGGAGAAAGCAGTGGATTATTTGGTTTCCTCAAAGGGTACATCAGAGGTTGTCCAATACCCTGATTTAAACAATTCTTTTGGAAGCTATCTGTCCAAACTTTTGAGAGAATGCCTTGCTAACTGGAATTAAAGACAAAACAAAAACAGAGGATCCCCAGGAGACACACAGCCTGCTCCATACTTCACAAACACTGGCCCTGACAAACCCCATTGAGCAATACCCTAATAGGGCACAGACATCTGTGGGCAGGACCTTCCTGAAAGCCCTTAAGAACAGCCAGACAAATTCTTTTTGGTACGGGCAGGAGATGGGGTCAGCTTTGTCCAGGAAACCCTTTCCTCATCTGCAGCCCTGCTACAGCTCCGGTGCCACCAGCAATTCCCCAGCTCCCTCGGGCTCATCCTCCAGCTCAGCCCACCGCCTCTGCTGCTTCACCCCGGGCTCTGCGAGCTCCCTAGGGCCAGGAACATCGAACGCCAGAGAGCCCATGCTCAGAGGCTGCTTGTCCCCCCTCGGAGCAGCCTCGCTGCTCTCTACAGCAGAGTGCTCCAGCCCGGGCTGCTGGAGGGATGGAACGGGGGATTGGGAGCGTTGGAACAGGGGGGTGGGAGCACCGGGAACCGGGGGATGGAGCAGAGCAAGAAGAGTCTCTGTGGATGAGAGGAGGTGTCAGCGGAGCAGAGAGGGAGAAGGTGGAATTTGGGCAATTTGGGAGGGATTGCTCCTGCCCCAGCCCAGGCTGCAGCAAAAGCAGCTCAGCCCAGGACTGCTCAGGAAGCCGGATCCTGCCGCAGGTGCGGGGTGTCTCGGCGCAGGGCTGGCTGAGCGCGCTCACCCTGCTCTTCCGCAGAGCCTCGCTGCCCTCTGCTGGGGTCGGAGGAGCTGTGCGAGAGGAGAAGCCCTGGGAGCGCCCCTTCCTCCTCCCGTCCCTCGCAGCGGGCAGGAGGGCAGCTGCCCCTGGTGCTGGCAGCACACTCCGTGCAGGGGCAGAGCAAAACGAGCTGCTCTGGCAGGGACACAGAGCCTGTCCCAACCACTCCGGAAAACCTGGAGAGCAGAGAGCTGTTCCCTGAGTGAGGGAATGGGAGCAGGGATCCTTCTCGCTGCCCTGACCTCCCTTTCCAAAGGGACCTGCTGTGGAGAGAACCATGTGAACCTGGAGCTTTGCATTTCCTTTGAGGCCCAGGGAACGCAAAATGTTCCCCACACCCCTTAATGCCCACGTCGGGGACATTGGGAGAGCATCTCGTTCCCTGGGAAAGCACAGCTGCACCAAACCCCTCTCAGCAGAGACTGAAGTGGGGGTCAAGCCTGCAGCTGGAAGAATTCACTGAATTTAAGCCTCTTCTGCCATTAAACAAAACAAGGAACAGATTTCACTGCAGTTGCAGGAGCTCCTTGCCGGGAATTCTGACCACGGTGGCAGAGCAGTTCTCACTAGAGCGCTGTGGAATGGTGACATAAACCCAGCCCCAGGCCACTGTGAGGCACCTCTTGGCCATGCAGCATCCCCTCCGTGCTGCAGGACCTGCCCCTGAACCCCTCCTTCACTGCCACCCTTCCGTGCTTCCGCCCTATGCTGGAATTTATGAACCCGGGCTTCACCTCCGCTCCTGATAAGTCAATGAAGTGGCAGCTGTGGAGCTGGGAACGCTGCTGATCACAGCCTGGTTTGTACAGGCATCTAGTGGCCTGTGCTCAAACTCCAGCGGCACCACCCTTTATCTGCACTGCCACAGCAAAACCAAGGCTTGTCCCCTTGTTGGGCTTGCACACAGAACAAACCTGCGTGACCCCAGGGACCTGCCAATTAAATAAGGAAATGCCTTAAATGCCATCCCACCCTGCTCTGCTCCCCTGGCACCTTTAGGGAGCCCATGCCTCAAAAGAAATTGTTTCAAACCCGATGCCCTGGGCGTTTTTGAGAGCTCAGTTCTTACAGCAAGAGGAGGGAGCACACAGCCTGTATGATGCACATCTGACAAACATTTGTGCATCTCTGCACACAGGAAAGACAACGGATGGCACTGCCCTGATAACACTAAACCCACCAGCCCAAAATAAAAAGCACTGAGGAGTGACAGGAAACCCAAAAATGGGAGATTTCAGCAAGCACAGCCCCCAGAGTGGCAGGACTGAAGGCGCTGTTCGGTGACCCAGTGCAGAGACCTCAGCTCTGTTCTTCCCTGTGTCCTGCAGGGATTTTCTCCAAGAATTAGAGCACAGGCCTGGGACCCTGACAACTTTAAAGAGTTTGTATTTCCCTCTGTGGCCCAAGATACTTAAAAGGTCCCAAACAGACACCTTACTACCCATTTCACAGGGAAATTGCTGCCTGAGAAAGCTGTGTCCTGCAGGGCATGCTCCAGGCATCAAGGTGCTCAGCCTTGTCCCACACCCCCACACCTGTGACTTTTGGCAGTCATCCCCTGGTGGGATGAAGATGCAGTACTGACTTCACACAGAGCAAGGCAACTTTGAATACACTGAATTCTGACACATCTTGCTGGAAAGTTATAGTCACACCACCCTGACAGATTCTTTGGAGTACCCAAACAGACATTAATTCAGCCTTAATTTGTGTTTCTATGTCTGCACTTTGAAATGAGGATAGCCTGTCTCCCCCAGCATACTTAGTCTTATTTAAGAGTCATTTCCACAGGGTGGTGGGGTAAGCAGATGGCAGTGACTGAGGGTCCACACCTGGGCAGAGTTTACAATCAAACACAGCTGGACACCACCACCAGGCCTCCAGGAGAGGCCAGAGAAATCCTGAACTCCCCCTGTTCTGCCAAGCAAAGCAAAAATCTCACGTGAAAAAAAAGCAAGAGAACTGCCCTGACAGCTGTGTGTACACATCACACTCTGCACCCACAGCCTACCTTGGATTTCTGCAGTTATTTAGAGTGACTATAATCCTAAAATAAAGAGCACCTTCCCACCCTGCTCTGGATATTCCCATCAGGCTTTCCCCCAAGGCATCCTCACCTTGCTGTGCACAGAAACACCGTGACTGTGTGACAGCCTGTTAGACACAGCTCCCGCAGAGGAAAGGGCTGGGGCACAGGGCAGAACAGCCCTCGAAGGGTTCAAAAAGCCCTCAAAAGCCCAGCTCAAAGCAGGGAAGGGAGAAGCCACATCGGGAGGAATCCCCGCCGGCTCCGTGCAGAGGTGACCCTGCCGCGGAGGAGGAGCGCGGCTCCTTCATCTCCCGAGGGCATTTGAGTTTCAGGGGACGGGGATGCCCTGCAGCTGCTGCTGCGGCATTCGGTAGCTGTCGGGGCCCCGTGAAGCCGAGAAGGAGCCGCTCACAGCGAGGTGAGTGCTCGGTTTCCTGCGGGGGTACAGCGTGAGTCACCGAGCGCTGCGAGGGAGGCTTCTCTTCTCACCGCGCTTCTGGAGCGGCCGAGATGTAAAACGTGGGCAGGCTAAAAACAATGCAGATGTTGGTGATTACGGAGAGGCAGAATCACCGGGAGGATGGGGTTTTTCCTGCTTATCTGTAAGGCTGATGGCATCAGCACAGCGCGCAGAGCTGCTGGCACCTCTCCCTGCCCCTGTGCCAGGACTGGTGAACGCCTCGTCTCAGAGTTTGGGGTCCTGTGCTCTGCTCTTTGCAACAAAACTGTCACAGGCTTGGAAAGGACTATATTTATTGGGGAAGAAGCAAAAGAGCAGGAGGAAGTGAGAGGAGTTTATTGGATTTGCATGGCAAGGTTTCGGTAGCAAAATCTTAGTAGTTAAATTCTAGTTTGGAATTAACCATTCTTGGGGAAAAATAGAGAAAGCTTTTACCCTTGTTAGAGAAAGGCCACTGGTGAAAAACAGCCTGATCTGGGTAAGAAATGAAACACTTGGTGATTAAGAAGTCTGAGGAATTCTGATTTGCTCATTCTCCCTGCTTGCCTGGCATCCAGATAGCCCCTTCCCAGTGTTCCTCCAGAGAATCCACCCCCACCTTTTCACAGCCTCCAGCCCAGGGCAGCACAAATGGAGCAGGTTTCTTTATGCCAGGTGCCACCTCGGGCACAGCAAGCAATGCCACCCAGATGAGCTGCCTGCATTCATTCTCCCATATCCTTAACATCAGCAGCATTTTCACCAGGAGCAATGTTCGCAGAATTACAAATAGGCACAGGAAAAAAAAAAAAGAAAAAGAAAAAAAAATCAGAAACAGTACAAAACCTCAGAGGAAAAAGCATCACAAGAATCTTGCTGTTCCAACAGAAGAACTCCAGCTAGAACAAAGATTTTATACCTTTGGGGAGAACTTTGCAGCAGATTAAAGAAAAACCAACTCCCTTTACCAGCCAACATGGGAAAGTAAGCTATTAATGTGGTTTTCAAACACATATTTAAATGAAGAGTCTTCTGTTATCTTGGAAATAAACACGATGTTGTCCTCCACACTTGGTGACAAACATGCATCCCCTGGCAAAAGACCAAATAACTAAGCCCAGGCAGTTGCAGTGCTTTTGCCCAAGCAGAGTGTTTTAGAGCAGGAGAACAGGGCTTTGAAAAGAGAAATAGTATTTCTCTCACTTATTTTAAGTAAGCTCATTTCATACATAAAAATAACAGCTCTGAAACAAAATTCTGCATCTCAGGAGTGGCAGAAGCCACCTCAGCACGAGTGAGAGCATGAGGCATTACAGGATGGAGACAGCACTGCAAGGAGTGAGCCTTCCTCACTCAAAACCTTTCAAAAACCTTCCCAGGACTTATGGGAAGAGAGCTCCCACTATCCAGCCCCAGCAACCCTGGACAAGCACATTTACCTGCTGTGGCAGCACAGCCTGGCACTGGGCACAGCTCTGAGCTCCCTGTCAAGAAGATGCTCAGCCTTTGACATTCAAAGAAACCAAGGATAGGACACAATAGGGTAAAAAAAATTAATTTTAAGGTAAGTGATGGAGAGGGCTTTTTCCATCCCCCACAGCTCATCAATACACACACAGAGCTTCTTTGCCCTTTTCCAGCCTCACTGTACAGAGGGGAGGAATGGAAGCACACTCAGCTGAGATACAACAGGGCAAGACAAGGCACAGGGTGAATTCAAAGACCCACTTCTGCAGGGGCTGCTGATAAACAGTGTTGGGACAGCTATTCCTCATGAATCCTGCTCCTGTTCCATGTCCTGTGCAGGCTGCAGAGCACTCCCAGGCTGCTGCCAGAGCCTGGGGCAGCACTGGCTTTCAGCTCGACCCACTCAGCACTCCTGCCTCCTCATCTCCCTCCACCGGGGCATGGAACAAACCGTAGTGGAGCTGGAAAGGAGGTTGTTTTCTTTAATGTCTCATGGAAATGCCTGCCTGGCAGCTTATCTCCCCAGATCAGCTTTCACAGGGGAAGCACTTGCACCACACTGCCTCTGATCAAACAGTGCTGAGGAGCTTGAGATGAGCTGCACTGAGGTGTCCTCCAACACCACTGCTGGACCCAAAACACACCGGGAACAGCAGTCAACCCCATTCTGGAGCAGGAGCCCCCCCACACCGTACAGCCAGAGCCCCTCTTTGCCCTTACCTCACTCAGCAGTGCCCACAGCCAGCTCCATCACTGCCTCCACTCCAGCCCGGCACAGCTCAGCCAGTTCCCAGGGGGTTGATGGCAGGAGAGCTGGGAATGCTGCCCTGGAGGTGCCTGTGTTGAGGTACATGCCCTTTAGCCCCTCTGGCCCATGTGTGCCAGCCTGGGGGACTGACAGTGCTCCAGCAGAGCTCTCTCATCAGGTAAAGTCATCGAGGGGGATTTCTTAGGTGGCTTCCTTTCTTGTAAACACCGTTTGATCCCTGCGTGACTGCTGCTGAGCCTCGCCCGCTCTCAGACGAGATTTAAGGCTCGTAACCACAGAAAAGTATCTTTGTGACCACAGTCCTGAAAATCTTGACATCCCAAGGCCTGCAAACAGGGCAGGATTGAGCTGCACGGTAGCCAAGGGCACAGAGGCACAGCTTTCACTGCTTTTGCAGCTGGGCAGCCTAGACAGGACCGCAGATTTTTACAGTTAAAATGCGCCAATCCCTCTGCACTCCAGGTGTCAGCCACAGAGGAGGGAAACAAAGCTTTCCTTGTGGGAATGCTGGGATTCTGCTGCCTTGGTGTTCGTCCAGCCTCAGTCCCAGCAGCTGTCCCAAAGAACTCTGGAGATGTGGCTCCAAGGAGTGACACTGTGACATCCACACAGCACTGGGCCACACAAGAGCCTCTGCCCGCCTTCGGGCACTACCCACAAACAGATATTTGGTGCATTATTAAGACTCCAAGCCTCCTTTTGAAGCACTGTCTCAGCAACCAGAGGTGAATTAGCACAAAGCCAGGCCACTTTTAAACACCCACAGCAAACTCAACTCCATATAATGGCCCAGGCAGGAACATTAAATTGCAGAATTTAAAGCAAACAGGCAGAAAAACATGCAGCCTTACCTCCCAACCACCTTACCCCACTCAAGTAATTTACCCAGTCAGGGTAATTAAGCTTTGCTGTGCCTTGTTCTCTACACAGGTGTGGAAAATGAGCAAATCAGAATTCCTCAGGCTACTTAATCACCAGGTGTTTAATTTCTCACCCAGATCAGGCTGTTTTTCACCTGTGGAGCTCAAGCCTTTCCCTAGTAAGGGTAAGGACTTTATTTTTCCCAGGAATGGATCATTGTGAACTAAAGTTTTACTTCCAAGGTTTTGCCACCAACACCTTGCCATGCAAATCCAATAAACTCCTCTCACTTCCTTCTGCTTTTGCTTCTTCCCCAACAAATATAGCCCTATAGCCCTTTCCAAGCCTGTGACAGTTCTGTAACAAATCCCTGACTTTTTCTGGGACAGTTTTTCACATGCTGGGCCATGAAGAGAGTGGTGATCTCTTGGCAAGGACTTCTCAGTTAAATGAGTTATCAAATGATGAGCAGAGGAGGGGCAAGGGAAGGCTGAAACCCATCCAGGTACTGAAGAATTTCTTTTCTGTGTGCTTGGGCCCTTTGCCTTCACAACACTTTGCTGATGAGCCAACCTAAAACTTTCCATTTGATACCCTTCATATCACATCCAACCCACACTGGTCCCAAGAGGTCAATGTGACAAATTTTCAGAAGAACTGGGAGAGCTCCAGTCCCTGAGCAGTTTAATGTCACCTTATTTGTCTAGAGCTCTTCAGGGACACAGCTGGAAGTGACATTCCTGGGCCTACCTGGTGAGCAGCCCCAGTAACACAATACTGTAAACAGCCACCTCCAACTTCTTTGAACTCAGCAGATGGTTATTTGGATCCTAATCTACTTTTGAGTCTCCTGGGGATTTTACTTTTAAGATTACTCTGAATTCAGCTTCCCACTTAACATTCTCAGAGCAGCCTGGCTATGATTTTGCCCAAACCCACTTTGGTACGGTCACATCTCAACAGGTCTGCAGGTTTGCATGTGTAAAGCAGAGTGTTCATTTAAACAGTGCCCTTTAAGCCTCCTTTCCTCAGCATTCAAGGCCTCTGTATTTTTTTATCACAGCAGTTCATAAGCTGCCATGACTTTCAGATTCTTCCCTGCAGAGCTGTTTCCTGACAAAGTGTNCGACACCTAAATTATTTTTACTTTTAACCCAATAACCAACCATCCGTGCCCCACAATGTGGACTTTTTTATCCAATTACACAAAACCACCCAAACCCATGGAGAAGAAGGTGAAGGAGAAGGACCAGCCTCCACCCTAAAACCTCCATCTTGCTTTATATATATATATATTCTAAAACCTTAAACTCTAAGTTTCCCACCATATGATATGGCACGCCTCTATTCAAACTCCACAAACATAATCCCAGTTCTCTCACTCAATTTTGGAAGCCTTCTCCATGGCCTCAGGTCAAATGCAGTGTTCTCTTGGGGGTCAGAGTCTGTCATCACAGAAAGTCTAAAATTCTCAGTAATTAGGGTTCCAACAACAGAGCTTGTCCAGCCATGACTGGGAGGTGCAGGATGCACAGCAGAGCAGGCTGTGTCTCATCCCTGTTGCCCCTCAGGAAGCCCTTTGAGGCTCCTCTGTTGGGGAATTAAAGTGGTGACAGCTCTGGAGCAGCAGTGGATCAGCACCACCAGAAGCACAGAACCCCCACTGGCTGTCCTGTCCCTGTCCTCAGTAACCTCTGCTTCCTGCCCAGCATGGCTTGGTTTCCTGTAGCTGCCTTTCCACCAAATAAAGAAGAAACATTTCTGTTTGTATTTGCTGTGCTATTAGGCCCTGAGCTGTTTGTCACCTCTGCTGCTGATTTTCTCCCTTCTAGGTGACAGAGAGGCGTCACTGGGGACAGTGAGGAGCACCTACAGCTGGAAGAAGTCTGTCACCCCAGAGGTGTCTGGAGTGGGGAGGAGCTGTTCATCCCCTCCTGCACATCCCCTCCTCCTTCCTGGCTGCTGGAGGAGGCTTTCTCTGCCTGAGAGCATCACCCTGACCACAGAGACACTGCACAGAGAGGGACAGTTCTAGCTGGGACCTGGCACTGAGCCATAGGATCAGAAGGTGAGAAAGGCTCTCTGGGGAGTCCCTGTCCAGCCTCCTGTGCCAGGCAGGGCTAACAAGCAGAGCAGAGTGCTGGCAACCTGTCCTCCCACCCTGGAACTCCTGCCCCTGCCACCACCAAGTGTCATGGAAGCCTCTGATAGTCACCTCCCACCCTTCAGAGAGCAGCAAGGGCAGTCACCACAGCCCTGCGGGACACGTGGGGCTCTCCAGGACAGGGAATACACTGCACGGAGGGGAGTCCAGCCCATGGGTGCCAGGAGGGTGCTGGATGCCCTCAGCACCATCCCTGCTCACAGGGAATGGGCACAGCTGCAGGATCAGGCGGGCACCTCGCTCAACAGCCTGGAGGAAGGAGCTTCCTAAGGGCCTCAGCTCAGCACAGGCCATGGAGCCAGAGCACCTGGGGCAGGGAAAGGCCCAGCAGTCCAGCCTTTCCTGGAAGGATGGGCTTTGTCCCCATGGAAGGATGGGCTTTATCCCCCCAGCCCTCAGCAGCACCAGCTGTGACTCACCCTCCCCAGTGAAGATGCAGGATGCAAATATGGATGAATCAGCTGGGCCTCGGTGACTCCAGGCCGTTCTGGAACACCCCTGTGTCACAGTGCCACACCACCCCTGCAGCTGAGGGGGTGTCACATTCCTCCTGGCAGCAGGAAGGACACAGGGATAGATGGGTGTCAGTGGTGCCCATGCCAGGCAGCTGGGGCCTGCTCAGCTCTCCTGGTGCCACCAGAGATCCTCTGCAGAGCCGTGTCTGCAGCCAGCATGGAGACCCTGCCAAAGCTGTACAAATCCTGGGCCTCCCCTCAGAGCCCTGGCCCCAGCCCCTGGGTTTACTGCAGGCTTGGAGTGTGTGGCCATACCTTTGTCCTGCTCCCCTTGGTGCCTTTTGGGGCTACTAAAAACAGAGATCCAACAAAATTAAGGGAATAAAAAGAGGTTATATTTATTGAAGGGCCTTCAGGTACATTTAGGGCAGACAAAGCCCCCCAGGGGCTACACCCAAAATGGACGATGGTTCACAAGTTTTCACACTTTTATAAGTTTGGTCCCTTTGCATATTGGGGGTAAATCTTCCAATTACAGCTTCAGGTAATGAAGTCTTTTACCCCCAGTTTGCTCCTCTCCTAACTCACTTTTGGTTACATTTCTCAGGGCCTGAGGCAGTGAGGTGTCCTTGATTCCCAGGACTGGAGACGAATTGTTGTGTCTGCCCAAAATGGGAAGCCAGTAGTTTGCACTGTATATGGAGACACTAAAGAACAGCAGGATTACAAATACATGAAAAATATACAAGCTAAAATCCTAAGGCATTGCCCTTCTGCTGAATATGTAACTCACAAAGGGCACACTGAGAGTCAGTTCAGACCAGTGTCCCCAAAGTACCAGGTACTGAAGGGAAACCTTTTGTATCTGTTTTGTTCTCCCTCCTTGCTCTGACTTGTTCCTTAGTAAAAAGAAGCATTTCTTAGTTTCCATCCAGGCTTTCCTTTCCAGCCACTAGCACAGATATTTAACTTTTGGCAGAGTTCTGACCACCACCCTCTCCTCAACACACACATAAGGACTCGGGTTGAGGCATCTCCAGCAGCTCAGGTGGCTCCAGCCAGAGCCACAAAACAAACAGAAGTGCACATATAAGTCCTCCAGGCCTTCAGGCTTTAAGAGTGATATTGGGGGACTCTCTAAGACAGGAAATAAAATCAATTGCAAAACAATTACATTCCATTTCCTTGCAAATTTAAATGCAGCTCAATTCAAGGGTCCTGCCTAAAATACTGACAGTTTTACCTGCCCTGCCTGGCTGCAGGTTGTATCATGGGTAGGTTTGCTTTACTTAAGGAGGAAAATGCCTGTCTACAGACAATGATAGCATTTATTAATGAATAATGAGTGTCACTTTCCACACAGACCGTTTCCCACGGCTTCGAACAGCTCAGCCACGCGTCATCCCCTGTGCCAGCACAGCCCTGCTTGTCTCCTGCACAGCCACATCCAGAGCCTCCTATGTGCCCCACCCCAACACTTTCCTTCTCATTAGTGCCTTTCCAGGATCCACACCACGGCAGGGGAATGCATGAGGAGGGAGGAATGGCAAGGAGCTGTTTTAGCAGCTGGGAGAGGCAGAGGAGCTGGCAATGAAGACACAAAGGGGAAAAAATGGGCTGGAGGTGTGTGGAAGGCTTTGCTTTGTCTTTGTTTCTCACCATCCAAGCCTCTTTGAATTGGCAATAAATTGGTTTCCCCCAGCTGAGTCTGTTTTGACAGTGAGGGTAACTGGTAAGTGCTCTACCTGCATTTATCCCCACCATGACCCTTTCCTGCTTATTTTCTGTGCTGTTTAGGGGAGGGAGTGAGAGCAGCTGGGTGGCTGTGGGGGAGCTGATTGAGGCCAGCCCACCACAAGTGCCCAATATTGAAATTTCAAGCACAGAGAGGTGTGTCCAGCCAGCAGGTGTCTCTTCTATAGCACACTCCAGATGGGACTCTGAGTGCATCACACCAGGCTCAGCCCTGCTTGCCCCATTCAGCACACAGGGATGCTGAGAGAGGCAAAACATTTCCATCTGCATCTCTGGCAGAAACACATTTGCAGCCCTGGCAGGGCCTGGGGAGGGAGGGATTTCTAACAGACCCTGCCCAGCTGACCCAGCAGCTCCATGTGAGGCTGAGGGTTTGCTGGAAGTCACCACAAAGTCTCACTGCTCAACCCTTTTACACTCAGCAAGAAAGAACAGAGATGCTTCACATTTCTGTGTTTGATGTGCTCTTGGAGACCACAGGAAACAGCACTTTTTAAAAGTAGGTCTTCAGGAGAGGGGTAGATTTTTTTTTTTCTTTTTGTCACAGAGGAAATTAGAAGTAAAGAATGAGATGAGTAAGAAGCAGTTAAAGAAAGGCTGAATTTCTGAACCAGTTACGCAATGGCTTCTGCTAGCAGGTGATTCAATGGTTCTGCATGAGGTTTTCACACCCTAAGAGCAAAAGCAAAGTGTTCAACAGTGGTACCAGAATTACAGAGGGCACAAACCACTAGAAAACAGTTGCAAGAGAACAAAGGAGAGCAGTTTGGTCACAAGAGAAGGTCAGTCTTCCAAAGAAGGCCGTACAACGAAGAAACACTTGCTGTCTAAGTGATGTTCCTGGAGAGACAAGGGTTTAAGGCAGAAACCAAGAATTTATTTTCTCTAAGCTGTATCATTCCTAGAATATTATTCTCTCTCTCTCAGTGGCTGTGGGCCTGTGGGGGGAACAAGCTCCCCCCTTGTCACCATTTCCACACACATTTCTGGTGCTGGGCATGGCCCCACCGCAGGCACTGCGGGAAGCCAGGCAGCTTCTCCTCAGGGCCCTGCAAACCCAGGGCTTCCAGGCAGTCAGCTGAAACCAAAGCGCTGCTGCCAAGTGCCAATGTTAGGGTTTGGGTTTTTTCAAAGGGTTCAGTGGTTGTATGGCTGCTGCCAACTCTGCCTTCAGCCCCAATGTCCCTAGCAGCACTCTTGAGCATGGCAGCCTTGGTGGCTGCCACCAGGTCCTCATGTTCTCTTGCTTTGTCCCCTCAGGGCATCCTCCAGCTTCCTTCAAGCACCAGGACTGGGGTTTTGCTTACTTTTGTCTGCAGGAAGATAAAGGATGGCACTGAGTGGAACAATTTTGGCTGAAATGCTGGTCAGGACTTTCAGGTAGTGTCCTGCAGAAGAGAGGAATCAGTGCTTGGAGGCATGTTGGAACCCTAATTACTGAGAATTTCAGACTTTCTGTGATGACAGACTCTGACCCCAAAGAGAACACTGCATTTGACCTGAGGCCGTGGAGAAGGCTTCCAAAATTGAGTGATAGAACTGGGATTATGTTTGTGGAGTTTGAATAGAAGTGTGTAATATCACATGGTGGGAAACATAGAGTTTAAGGTTTTAGAATATAGTAATATATATAAAGCAAGATGGAGGTTTTGGGGTGGAGGCTGG